>PVKV010016767.1:0-49768 GCA_004027835.1 Alouatta palliata | reverse complement strand
AGACGGAGTTTCGCTCTTGTTACCCAGGCTGGAGTGCAATGGCACGACCTCGGCTCACCGCAGCCTCTGCCTCCTGGGTTCAAGCAATTCTCCTGCCTCAGCCTCCCGAGTAACTGGGACTACAGGCACGTGCCACCATGCCCGGCTAATTTTTGTATTTTTAGTAGAGACAGGGTTTCACCATGTTGACCAGGATGGTCTCGATCTCTTGACCTTGTGATCCACCCTCCTCGGCCTCCCAAAGTGCTGGGATTACAGGTGTGAGCCACCGCGCCCGGCCTAATTTTTGTGTTTTTAGTAGAGGCAAGGTTTCACAATGTTGGCCAGAATAGTCATGAGGTTACGCTTATTCTTTTTTTTTTTTTTTAATTATTCTTTTGGATGCTATTGCAAATGGATTATTTTCTTAATTTTCTTTTTGGATCATTCATTGCTGGTATATAGAAGCACAACTGATTTTTGCATGTTGATGTTGTGCTTGCAAGTTTGCTTAATTAGTTCATTAGCTCTAGCAGTTTTTTTTTTTTGTTTTTTTTTTTTTTTTGTGGATACTAAGGGATTTTCTGTGAATAGAATTATGTTATCCACAAATAGAGATCGTCTAACTTCATCCTTTCCAATTTGGATACCTTTTATTTATTCTTCTTACATAATTGCTCCGACTTGGACTTTTAGTACAATGTTGAATGGCAGTGGTAAAAGTGGTAGCCTTGTCTCTTTACTGATATTGGGGGAAAACTTGTCTCTCACCATTGAGTATGATGTTTGCTATGGGTTTTTCATAGATGCTCTTTGTCATATAGAGGACATTTCCTTCTATTACTCATTTGCTGAGTTTTTTTTTTTTTTTTAATCATGAAGTGGTGTTGAATTTTGTCAAATGCTTTTTCTGCATCCATTGAGATGATCATGTAGTGTTTTTTCTTCTTTCTGTTAATGTGATGTGTTACACTGATTGCATTTCCTATGTTGAACTATCCTGGCATTCCTGGGATAAAGCCCACTTGGTTATGTTATATGATACTTTTAATATGCTGTCAGTTTCAGTTTGCTAGTAAGTTGTTGAGGATTTTTGTGTCTGTTTTCATAATGGATATTTGTTTGTTGTTTTCTTTCAGTATCTTTGGCTTTGGTATTAGGGTGATGCTGGCTGCTTAGAATGTGTTAGGAAGTGTTGTCTCATCTTCCATTTCTGAAGGAATTTGAGAATAATTAGTGTTAATTTTGTTTCATAGAATTTACCAGTGAAACCACATAGTCCTGGATTTTTCTGTTTGGGGAGCTTTTTCATTCTTAATTCAGTGTCTTTACTTGTTGTAGGTCTGTTCAGATCTTCTGTTTCTTCTTGACATTTTGGTAATTTTTGTGTTTCTAGGAATTTTTCTATTTCATCTAGATTAGTTTTTTGGCATTAATTTATTCATAGTATTCTCTTATGATTCTTTTAATTTTTAAGGTTGTTAGCAGCGTTCCCACTTTTATTCCTGATTTGTCGCTTGTATTTTTCTCTCTCTCTCTTTTTTTTAAATAGTCAATTCCAATTCCTTTGTCAGTCTTGTTGATCTTTTTTTTTCTTTTTTGAGATGGAGTTTTGCTTTTGTCGCCCAGGCTGGAGGGCAATGGCTCGATCTTGGCTCACTGCAACCTCCGCCTCCCAGGTTCAAATGATTCTCCTGCCTCAGCCTCCCGAGTAGCTGGGATTACAGGTGCCTGCCACCATGCCCAGGTAATTTTTTTTTTTTTTTTTTTTTTTTTTTGTATTTTTAGTAGTGATGGGGTTTCACCATGTTGGCCAGGTTGGTCTCGAACTCCTGACCTCGAGTGATCCATCTGCCTTGGCCTCCCAAAGTGTTGGAACTACAGGCTTGAGCTACCGCACCTGGCCTGTTGATATTTTTAAGGAACCAATTTTCTTTCTTTAATTAGAGGGAGGCTCAGGTGGGGGCTTTTTGTTTTTGAGACAGATCCTCCCTGTGTTGCCCAGGCTGGACTTGAACTCCTGGACTCAGCCTCCTGAGTATTTGTGACTAAAAGAACCAATATTCTCTTATCTCTATTCTAAAGATTTATTATTTCCTTCCTTCTGCTGGCTTTGGGTTTAGTTTGCTCTTCTTTTTCCTCAGGTAATAATTCCCTAAGGTATAAAGTGAGTTGCTAATTTTACATCTTTTTAACGTAGATATTTACAGTTGTAAATTTTCCTCTTCATGCTGCTTTTGCTGTATCCTATAAGTATTGGTATGTTGTATTTTCATTTGTCTTAAGATTGGATGGCATACTAAATTTTATCTGTAGGAAATTGCAGGCTGAAGCTGGGATAAACTTACACTGGCATACCCTGTTTTATTGTGTATTGATTTATTATGCTTTTCATATATTGTGTTTTATACAAATTGAAATTTTGCAGCAACCCTGCATCAGGCAAGTCTACAGGCACATTTTCTCAACAGCATATGTTCATTCATGTCTCTGTGTCACATTTAGGTAATCCTCACAGTGTTTCCAACTTTTCGGTTTGTTGTGGTGATCTGTGATCAGTGATCTTCGATGTTTCTATTGTAATTGTTTTACAGTGCCACAAACTGTGCCCGATCAAGATGGTGAACTTAATTGATCAATATTGTATATGTTGTGATTGCTTCACCAGCTGGCCCTTCCTTGCCTGTCTCACTCCCTCTCCTTGGGGCTCCCTATTCCTGAGACACAACAGTATTGAAATTAGGCCAATTTATAGCCCTACAATGGCCTCTATTAGTGTTTGAGTGAAAGGATGAGTCACATGTCTCTCACTTTAAATCAAAACCTAGAAATGATTAAGCTTAGTGAGGAAGGCATGTCACAAGATGAGATACGCCAAAAGATGGACCTCTTGCAGCAAACATTTAGCCAAGTTTGTGAATGCAAAAGACAAGCTCTTGAAAGAAATTAAAAGTGCTACTCCGCAGAACTTTTAGTTCCAACACAAATAGTGGGGAAAGTTTAAATGGTTTAAATAGAAGATCAAATCAACCACAACATTTCCTTAAGCAAAAGCTTAATCCAGATCAAAACCCTAACTCTCTTCAATTCTGTGAAGGCCAAGAGAGGTGAGGAAGTTTCAGAAGGAAAGTTGGAAGCTAACAGAGGTTGATTGATGAAGTTTAAGGAAAGAAGCCATGTTATAACATGGAAGTGTGGAGTGATGCAGCAAGTGCTGATGCAAAAGCTGCAGCAGATTCCCCAGATCTAGCTATGACCGTTCATGAACATGGCTGCACTGACTAGCGGTTTTCAGTGTGGATGAAACATTCTTCTACTAGGAGACGCCGTCTAGCACTTTCATAGCTAGAGAAAAGTAAATGCCTGCTTCAAAGCTGAAACCTGAGGACAGGCGAACTCTCTTGTTAGTGGCTAATGCAGCTGGTAACTTTTTTTTTTTTTGAGACGGAGTTTCGCTCTTGTTACCCAGGCTGTAGTGCAATGGCGCGATCTCGGCTCACCGCAACCTCCGCCTCCTGGGTTCAAGCAATTCTCCTGCCTCAGCCTCCCGAGTAGCTGGGATTACAGGCACGTGTCACCATGCCCAGCTAATTTTTGTATTTTTAGTAGAGACGGGGTTTCACCATGTTGACCAGGATGGTCTCGATCTCTTGACCTCGTGATCCACACGCCTCGGCCTCCCAAAGTGCTGGGATTACAGGCGTGAGCCACCGCGCCCGGCCTGCAGCTGGTAACTTTTAAGTTGAAGCCCAGTGCTCACTGACAATTCCATAAACCTTAGGACCTGTAAAAATTATGCTAAATCTACTCTACCTGTGCTCTGTAAATGAATCAACAAAGCCTGGATGACAGTGCATCTGTTATAGCATGGTTTATTGACTATTTTAAGCCTACAGTTGAGACCCACAAAAAAAGATTCCTTTTGAAATTTGCTCATGGACAGTGCACCTGGTCATCCAAGATCTCTAATGGTGATGTACAAGATGAATGTTTTCATGCCTGCCAACGCTGCATCCACTGTGTAGCTCATGGAACAAGGAGTAATTTTGACCTTGAAGTTGTATTATTTAAGTACACTTCATAAGGCCACAGCTGCCGTAGCTAGACTGATTCCTCTGATGGATCTGAGCAAAGTAAATTGAAAACTTTCTGGAAAGGATTAGCTATTATAGATGCATTTAAAACAATTGTGATTCATGGGAGAAGGTCAGAATATCAGCATTAATAGGAGTTTGGAAGAAGTTGATTTCAACCATCATGTATGACTTTGAGGAATGCAAGACTTCAGTGGAGAAAGTTACTGTAGATGTAGAAATAGCAAGACAGCTAGAATTAGAAGTGGAACCTGAAGGCGGAGTGCCATGGCTTATGCCTCATGCCTGTACTCCTAGCACTTTGGGAGACCAAGGCGTGTGGATCACTTGAGGTCAGAAGTTCAAGACCATCCTGGCCAACATGGTGAAACCCCCTCTCTACTAAAAGTACAAAAATTAGCCAGATGTGGTTGTGCAAGCCTGTAATACCAATAAAAAATTAGCTATGCATGCTGGTGCAAGCCTGCAATCCCAGCTACATGGGAAGTTGAGCTAGGAGAATTGCTTGAATTGCAGTGAGCTGAGATGGCACCACTGTACTCCATCCTGGGCAACAGAATGAGACTCTGCCTCAAAAAAATAAATGAATAAAGTGGAACCTGAAGATGTAACTGAATTGACACAATCTCATGATAAAACCTGACCAGATGAAAAGTTGCTTCTCAAGCAAAGAAAGTGGTTTCTTGAGAGGGAGTCTACTCTTAGTGAAAATAGTGTGAACGTTGTTGAAATGACAACATAGGATTTAGAATATTACATCAACTTAGTTGATAAAGCAGTAGCAGGGTTTGAGAAGATTGACTCCAACATCAAAAGAAGTTTTACTGTGGGTAAGATACTATCAAAACAGCATTGCATGTTACAGATAAACCTTTCATGAAAGGAAGAGTCAATGTGTCAAAATTCATTGCTGTCTTATTTTAAAAAGTTGCTAAAGCCACCCCAACCTTCAGCATCCACCACCCTGATTGTTAATATAAGGCAGAAATCTCAGCAAAAACTCACTGAATGCTCAGATGACTGTTAGTTTTTTTTTTAAGCAATATAATATTTTATTTATTAATTATTTTGAGACAGAGTCTTGTTCTGTTACCCAGGCTGGAGTGCAGTGGTGCCATATTGGCTCACTGTAACGTCTGCCTCCTGGGTTCAAGCAGTTCTCCTGCCTCAGCCTCCCAAGTAGCTGGGATTACATGCTCTCACCATCACACCTAGCTAATTTTTTGTATTTTTAGTAGAGACAGAGTTTCCCCATGTTGGCCAGGCAGGTCCCACTCTTCACTGCAGGTGATCCACCTGCCGCAGCCTCCCAAAGTGCAATAACAGTATAGTATAAATATAACCCCACCCCCCTTTTTTTTTTAAGTTCCTGGGTACGTGTGTGGGATGTGCAGGTTTGTTATGTAGGTAAATGTGTTCCATGGTGGTTTGCTGCTATCAACCCATCACCTACATATTAAGCCCAGCATGCATTAGCTATTGTTTCTGATGCTCTCCCTTCACCCCTATCCCATCAGCCCCAGAGTGTTCTCCTCCCTGTGTCTATTAAATGTAACTTTTATATGTACTTGGAAACCAAAAAAAAAAAATGTGGCGCATTTTATTCCGATATTCACTTTATTGCAGCGGTCTGGAACTGAACCCACAGTATTTCCGGTATTCCTTTAATTGGTAAAGAAGGTGACAAATCACCCATTTTAGTGAGGCGAGGATGTTTGATAGTTTGTTGCACAATGACTTTGGCATGGATGTTTTATGAGATACTATTTTTTCTTAAGGCAACATTGGGACCGGGACTGAACATGAGGTAGTCTGATAGCATGAGATTAGTTGTTGAACATCAGGAGCTGCTGCTTTTTTTTTTTTTTGCCCCCTCAGTTTAATTGTTGTCTCTTTATAGGTATTCTTTTTGTCTGTGGCTGCTTTAAGATTTTTCTCATTGTCTTTTTTTCATTAGTTTTCCTGTGACGTATCTAAGTATAGTTTTTAAATATTCAACTCAGAGTTCTAGGTGCTCCCAGAAGCTTTGGCTTGATGTGTTTTGTCAGTTTCACAAAAATTCTCAGCCATTATTTCAGAAGTATTGCTTCTGTCCTATATTCTTTCTTCTTTCCTTTTGGGATTCCAACTAAATGTTAGAATGTACATGTGATCTTTTTACATCAGTTTCAGCTCTTACCTTTTCTCTATTTTCCATTCTTTTGTCTCTCCTTGCTTCATTCTGTATACTTTGTTTTGACCTTTTTGGAGTTCACTAATTATCTCTTTAATTGTATCAAATTTCTGCTTTGTTACATAGTGGCCAGAACATATGGTCTACGGTGATTTCTGTTTCTGTTGGAAGTTTCTCAGATTTTATAAATGTTTTGTGTTTTGAAAAAAAGAATGTCTAGTTGTTGTATAGAGCTTTCTCTACATATTTGATCAGTGGTTCTCTTCACACACCTCTTAAAATAATTTTGGAAAACTATGGCATTTTTAAGTTGGCATCTGACATTTTTGTCACAAGTGAGAATTACATATTTATTCAGTATATTGTATGCATAATTTATATCTCATTTCTTCAGAATCTTTGTACTGTAGATTTAATTCATTAAGGTTACAGAAAATGTCTGCCATGTAACATTTAACAAAGCCAGTCTTCACAGCTAAATTAAGGTGACCCTTTGTCAGTAAAAACCTGTTCATTTTATAAATTCAAATAAATGTATTTGTCTGCATCACTGTTGATGACCTTTTCATTTCTGAATTTTAATTCTAAGACTGGGAGTCAGGGAGAGGAATGAGAGAGGAAAAAAAAAAGGAAGTATGAAGAGAGAGAGGCAGATACTGGAATCTTCCCTTGAGTTGTTTTTTGATTTGCTAAGACTGTGTGGCCTTCAAATTTTCCTATTTTCTGTTTTGCTGCATTGGCCTTCTGCCTAAGTAGCTCTGTGTTCTCAAACCTTTTATTTGGTTCCCCAAAGGTTTTTACACACTGGAGCACTTCCACAATGCCAAGATTTTGGGCACCTCTCTTCTTGACCCTCGAGGTATTCAGTTAGCAAGACAGACAGAAATCTGTGCCTTTGAAACTTAGTTTTAGAGGAGGGATGCACAAACTACAACCAGAGTAAATAAATATATTGCATAGTGTGTTAGAAGGTGTTAAGTGTTATGAGGAGGGAGGGATAAACTAGTATAAGTAGATTTGAGAATGTCAGCACTGTGGAGAAGGTAAGGGAGTTTGGGGTGTTACTTTAACTAGAGTGGTTTGGATTGGCATCGTTGGCAAAGACTTGAACCAAGATGAGATAGTTTGCCATGAAAATGTTTGGGAGAAAGAGCATTCCATCTGAGGAATAGTCAATGCTAAGGCCTTACCGTAGTAGAGAACATATTCAAGAATAGTAGTGATTACAGCAGAGTGAATGAGTTGGGGAGAGGAGTAGGAAATGCAGTCAAAGAGTTACTAGGGGATATCTCTCTGTAGATCCTTACAGGTCATTGTAAGGGCTTTTCCTTTTTTATCTGAGAAAAACAGGGAGCCATTTTGGGTTTTGAGGGACATTATCTGTACAGATCACTCTGATTGCTGTGTTGAGAATAGATGGTAAGTGGGTTAGGATCTAGCCTTGTATTAAGACCAGATTAGTCAGCTGATGAAGTCATATAGAGGAGTGATAATAGTGGATCTGGTTATAGCAGTGGTGAGAAGTTACTGGATTCTGGATGTATTTTAAAGATAATGGCAGTAGGAGTTCCTGATGGTTTAGATATAAAGTGTGAGTAAACGAGAACACTGAAGGTTGCTCCAAGTTTATGGGCCTGAAAAACTGATAAAGATGAGGAAGGCTGTTAGATATGTGTTTGGGAACCTTTCTTTTGTGCAGTGAGAGAAGGGTGATCTTTAAAACAGAGATGGGTAAGAAGAACTAGAATATTGTAAATGTAACATTCAGATCAATTTTAGGGAAAGAGTACGTATGGAAGTTGAGGAACTGGAAATTAATACTTTACCTGCATACTCCTTGAGAAAAATGTCTGTACTTTCAGGAGCATACATAGCCCAGTTTGAAGACCACTGTTCAGATCAACCTTAGTAATTATGTTATTAAAATCTTCTGTATTTTTCTTTACTTTTTAAGTCTGCTTGATTCGTTAACCTTTGGGAGAAGCGTTTAAAGCCACCCTCTGTGGCTGTGGATTTGTCAGTTTTTCTTTGTACTTGTAAAAGTTTATTATTTTTATATTTTATAGCCATTTTGTTGTGTGCCAAGAGATTCATGAATATCTCTTTATGGTGGATTACATATTATACTTTACTAATTTGTAATGTTCAGCATTACCAGGCCTAGGACTTAGTATCCTCAGATTCTATAAACTAGTGTGTTTTAAATAAAGAAGCACAATCTGCTTTTAGGAGGAGGCTGACAAAACACTTTGAAATTAAAAATTACTAACAATGACAACAACAAAGCACTGTTAGCTCTACTTTCTTGAATCAAAAAATGAACAAAAAAAGAATTCAGGAACTGTGTTTGGTGGTATAAGCAAACATATTCTTTAGCCATGTACTGGGAATCCTGTTGCTAAAAACACACAAATTTAGCTGCTAACTAAAAATCAGTAACAGATTCAACCCTGGAAATCCATGTGGGATTGGTTCCATGACCCCACAAGAACACCAGACTCCAATGATGCTCCAGCCTCTATATAAAGAGGTGTTGTATTTGCATATAATCTGTGCATATCCTCCTGTATACGTTAAACCATCAGTGTATTTCCTGTAATACCTAATACAACGTGAATGCCAAATAGTGGTTATACTGTATTGGTTTCTTATTTGTATTTTTAATTCTTGTAATTTTATTTTTTATTTCTTTTGATCTGAGTTTGGTTGAATCTGAGGATGCAGAACCCACAGATACAGAGGGCCAACTATATTTTTGTTAAGACAATAATTTGAGAGAAAAGCGTGCTAATACATTTTGTTTCAAGAGAAGCAAATTTCTTGTATTTGAATTACCACCATCCTAAATTAAGATAATTGTAGAATAGTGATTATCTTGAAATATTTTTCTTAGATGATAATTGGATTTTTTTATTTCAGAAAAATAAATTGAGCAAGGATAATAACATTAACAAGAGTTCACATTTAATATAAAATATTTTTTTGAAGTAAAACTTTCAGTTTTCTTTTTAGTCCTCAAAGATGTCATACTTTTCATGTGAATATATGGAATAAGTATATTCAAATATATCAGTGTATAAATTCAAATGTATACATTCAATATATAAATTTGAATTTACATAGTAGAGTTTCATTGTAATGCAGGTGAGAGGTTAAATACTCGTTATAGAGTATTAGATTTGCAGAAATTTTTTTACAATTTAAATCCCTCCTTTCAATAAATTAAATTATAAATCTGTGAAATAATTCAATCTTGGATGTCATATTATTCAAGGACTACTTCTATTAGACTTTATATTTCTAAATATGTGACTAAGCAAATTAATTTATAGAACTTTTATAATGACAGATTATTAAAATCTACAGAAGTTTAAGAAACCTACATACTGTTAAATAAAATCTGTGAACCTTTGGATTTGAAAAACTTAACTAAATTACTGGGGCATTAGAAGGATACTGGCATACATTCGTTACATTCCAAGCATCAGGCTAGACATGCTGCTAAGTCTTCTGTTGGTCATCCTTTTCCAAAAAAGAAATACAGTTGACTCTTGAACAACATGAACTTGAACTGTGCAGGTCCACTTAAATGTGGATTTTTTTCGATAAATATAGTTGACTTTCTGTGTCATTGGGTTCTGCATCCGCACCCAAACCAATGCATATCAAAAATACAGTCTTACTGGCATGTGAAACCCACATATAAGGAGGGCCTGCTTATTTTATCCGTAGATGGTGCCAAGTGTGGGGACTTAAGTATGCTTAGATTTTGGAAACCACCAGGGTTTTAGAATCAATCCACCATGGATACTGAGGGATGACAGTAGTTTCATCTGCATTAACAATCTGTTAAGGCACCAGTCATCTCTTCAGCTGTTGTAAGGAATCCCTTCAAAGCCACTGTGTTTTCATTTGCAGTCATGCCGCTAACTTTGATGTGCGTACTATAATTTGCCTTGATCCTGTGGAATATACATGGTTGGGGCAAAAGTTTCATTAACAACACTTTGAACATTCTTAGCTTTTAAGTTCTTCAACAAATTCCTAGCGTTTCCTGAATAAACATTAAGCAAATAGATATCTGACTTGATGCTGATTCTATACTCTAAAACTATTCTTTTGTTATTTATTTATGTCTTGATAATTGTTGTGAAATGTATAGGTATAGTAATTTTTTGAATGGTGAAATTATCTTTATCCTTTAAATTTATTTATATTCTGAAGCAGTTTATTCCATATATGCATATGTGGAATATATGCGTATTTACCTCACTACTTTGAGTGTAATTGTCTCTATTTTCATGTATATAGTCCCTGACTTAACAATGATAGTGGTTCATTTTTGCGATGGTGCAAAAGCAATGTGCATTCAGTAGAGATTATATTTAATCTTTTATTTTTTATAAAAATTTTTATAGACTGTGTCAGATGATTTTGCCCAATTGTAGGCTAATGTAAGTACATTTAAGTAGGCTAAGCTACAATGTTGAATAGTTTAGATGTATTAAATGCATTTTCAACATGATGTTTTCAGTTTATGATGGGTTTATTGGTAGATAACCCCATTATAAGTAAAAGAGCATCTGTATATGCTTTGTATTCCTAGACTTTTAACACTCTCGCTATTCTTGCATTTATTAGACATGATGGTTTAGTATTTATATAACATTTCAAAACTGAACACAAACAGCAGACCCATCATAGATTAAAGAATACCAAAAGGCTCAAAGTAAAATGACAGTTTATGGCATAATACTCTCTGTGGAGGGCAGAGTTGACACACTACCTCTGGAGTATGGGTTTGACACACTTTAGCTACATTGGTTTCTTTGAAAGTTTCACAGTTAATGATTTGAACAGATATGTTTTATAGTGAACTGACCCATGTTAATTACACAAATGTGGTCAAACTGGTCTTTTATGTATATATATATATATCTATATATCTATATATATATATGTTATCACTCATTTTAAATGCTTAAATGCTTGAATTTGTCTTGTTGGAGACATGTACATATGTCATTTACAACGTAAACTGAGAATGATTTATTCTAACTGCATGACAGTATAAACAACACAGCAGTCATTAGGTGCTATGACTTTGTACCCTCCTTTGGTTGCAACTCTAGTTTCTTGCCTTGCTTCTTCCAGTTGCAAAATTCTTCATTAGGAAATTAATGTTTGATTAGTGAATATCCATTTGATTTTCTACTACTGTTGATTCTCATTGTTACATAATTTTGCCGTGTCTTTAAAGTTATGTCTTTGTAGGGCCCCCCTGCCTGCCTTGCCTTCATCCGCATAGTTACTTGCTTCCGTTTACCATATGGGAGCTTCTTTAGATGTGTCAGATCATATTTAGTATTTAGTATACTTTGCAGTAAGAATGATTTGAGTTATTAGGTATTTATGGTCTGGTACCTGACTTTGTAAGATCTTTCTATTAAAAAGTGAGGATGGGCCGGGCATGGTGGCTCATGTCTGTAATCCCAGCACTTTCGGAGGCTGAGGTGGGTGGATCACAGTGTCAGGAGATCAAGAATATCCTGACCAACATGGTCAACCCTGTCTCTACTAAAATACAAAAAATCAGCTGGGCATGGTGGCACACGGCTGTAGTCCCAGCTACTCAGGAGGCTGAGTCAGGGGAATCACTTGAACCCAGGAGGTGGTGGTTGAAGTGAGCCAAGATTTGCGCCACTGCATTCCAGCCTGGTGACAGAGCAAGACTGCGTTTCAAAAAAAAAAGAAAACAATGAGGATGGTACATGGCATTAGGAACAAAACTGTTGAACAGGTTCAATATAACTTGTTTGCTTTATTTTTTTATTGCAATCTATGTATCAGACTCATTGCCTTTTTTGTTCTTGTTGTTGTGTGTCGTTTTTGTTTTTGTTTTTTTGTATTGCCAAAATGGAAAATAAAATCTCTGGCTGTAACGTTGAGTTTTTATGATACAGATAGCTCTGTGGCAGTATGTTGGTCATTTAATGCCATATTTTCATTGCTCAAAAATCAATTTATCGACAGATCATAAGTTAACTAAAGGATTATTGTTAAGCTAAGGATTAAGTTAAGCTAATTGTGAACTTAGAGATTATTGTTAAGGTTCAGCAGTATAATTCTCCGGTTCTTAGCTCATTATTTCAAATAATGTTAAATGTTAATTATGTAAAAAGCAAATACTAAACATTTATAATACATATTAGAAGGAATCTTAGAAATCATCTTATTCAATCCCCTACTCCATATTCCCATCTGTAATGTTCTTGACAACTAAGTAGTCTAACCTGCTGAATCATTTTATTATTTGGCTTGGTTTTAGAGTCAGTCTCATGCTGGATCCCCTTATAACTGTTCTGTATTTTCTTTTTAGTGTTTCTTCTCAGTGTGACATCCAGAATAAGATATTACCTGGATGACATACTCTGTCTTCTCTTGAATTGTACACTGGGTGAGAGTTAGGTATATATGTTTGTACATTGTGTATGGTATATATAGGTTTAAATGCTGCAGTAATTTTAGACATAGTATTTCAGTTAATTAAGATTTGTTTTGCAGTTAGACTGACAGTTGTGAATGGTTTTCTCTTCTTGACCTAATGTCATACATTACTAACTGAAGTTGTCATGTGTTCTCAAGGATAATTTAAATGAACATAGGGTTTGTGAAAACCTGACAGATCCTAACTGTAACTCAGCTAGTGGGCAGCATTATAATTTATTTATAGCTGTGTAACATAGCGATTAATAAACTAATATACAGTGAGGACAAATTGTACTATATTTTTGCATGAAATTATACTATACAACAAAGGTTGGCATTATGTAATAAGTAACCACAAAATGTTCACCTACTTGCTGTAAATACAATTAATAATATACATAAAAGAATGAAATTAAGCTAATTTTCTATCAGAAAAGAATTGTTCGTGAACAGAAAGTGGACAGCATAGATTTGATGACAAGAAGGTTGTATCTGATCTGAATTACTGAGTGACCTAGGAAGCTTGCTCAGAGGGATTACAGAATAATTATGTTAATATGCAATTATCACCTCATTTCTTCTGTAGTAACCTCAAGATGTAGTGTAGTGAGGGTGTTATAGCAAGTGCTGATAGTTTGCAAAAATACTGATGTTTGAGATTTCTGAGACAATAAGTCTAGCTTGAGGCATATAAGTGATGATCTGTCATCTTGAAGGCAGATCTGACCTTTGTGCGGTTTTTTAATGCTCACAGTATATAACTAGAGGCAGTTATAGCTGTAGAACTCATTATGATTTTCTAGAAATTGAAATATATTTTATGTAGATTTAAAATTCTGTTTGCAGCTTTTTAAAAAGATGTGTGAATTTTTTTAAAGAACATTTTAAAATTCACTTAAAAGAAAAATTCTATGATTATATGGGGAAGATTTAGTAATGGTGTCTAAACATTTGTTTAAAAATCTTAATTGATACAGTTAATTCATTGAATCATTGAATTAAAATTTAGGGAGTCCAAGCATCCGTTTATTTATTTTATTTCTTAGCTTCTGTTTTTTAAAACCTAATGAATAATGCCTACCTTCACATATTTACCTACTTTGTTATAGTAACCTACACTGGTATTGATGTCTCTGTTATATATACATTTGACTATACAAAGGTAGTTGAAAAACTATTTGAAATGGTGTACATTAACTCAGGTCAAATGCTTTCTTGCCTAGATTCCACGTAACCCAACATGAATGTAGTAAAATAATTTTTGATGATGTTAAAATTCTGTATCCATTACTCAGTGCAACAGATTTTGATGATCCATTGTTCTGCATTTTATCTTAATACAACAGCTATGAGTCTTGTGTACTATTACTAAGAAAAAGTACATTTGAGGCATTACGTAATTAGAATATATTCTGAATATTTTAATTGTTCCTAAAGTAGGTACCCACACATTAACCTACTTTTGGTAAATACAGTTAATAATGTACATAAAGGAACAAAATTAAGCTAATTTTCTCCAGTAAAGAATTATTCATGAACAGAAAGTAGACAGTATAGATTTGATGACAGGAAGGTTGTATCTAATCTGAATTACTGAGTGACCTAGAAAAGCTTCCTTGCTGAGTCAACTTTTATAGATGCAGAAGATAATGTCTTTTATTTTTGGGTAGAGATGATTATTAATTTGGGGGTAAGTAAGCCGTATTTTATTATGTGGATGTGAAGGAAAACTTTCATTGTTGAAGACTTCATTTTATATTTTAGCAATGTTTAATCTGATTTTTTTGTTAGATGTGTTTTGTAGATAAAATATCTGTTATGCACATATATCTTTTTATGTTTTTGAGCAAAATAGTTTGATATCTTCAGAATGTGAACTTACAAAAAGCTCTTGTAAAGCTGTTCTGGTAATGAGGATGCAGTCTCCAAGCTGATACGATGTTCTCATAGTTTGTCACCCTGCTGTTCAGGGGGTACCAATGAATTTGCTTTAAATGGGAAGCGTCTGTTCCATCTCTAAACCTCTAACACCAGAACAGATGGGTGGAACATAGAACATGGAAGGTTTTACCTCTGAGGTGGTAACAGTGAAGCCACTCATTAACACTGAATTTACCACTTCGTTAGCAACATTGCTTCCTGTTGAGAAAAACTAATATAGGCCTTCAAATTGACTGAGCATATATTTGTCTACCTCTGTGATTATAATAAGTGGGAACGGAAAGGAAAGTAACTGTCTTTCAAGCTAGTTTTTTTTGTCGTTCATTTCAGATTTATGAGATTGTTGCTATTGCAGCATTTTACATTTTCTACCTAATTTAATGCGAAATAGCAGGAATGAATAATAGTGTAGCATTAAGGCTTGCTTTTCTTTCCCTTGACATTTGCACACCCTTTCCTAACACATGTTTGTGTGCTGCCCATTTTTAACTTCTGTGTATGTGATGTAGAGACTCCTGCTGGGTGATGCATTAGCACCATTTTGGAGTGATACCATTGAATGTGATCTTATTGGAAGTCTATTTTTATTACCACAGAAGTTTGCCAATCTCAAAACAGAATTCTAAAACCTATGAGGGATGGAAAAATGATTGTTGGTATAAATAACAATGTCAAAGATATAGTAATAGATATTTGTTGTATTAAAGAACACATTTTATGGAAAGAATAAGATCAGATTATAAGTGCTTGTTCTAAGTTATAAAATAAGGAAAAGGTAAGAACAATTTTATTATCTTGAATTAGATTTACTGTTTTACAAAGCATGAAATTGGTACCCTTAAAGGATGGTAGAAATACTGAACTTCATTGAAGAGGTTTTGATTTCTAAATGTTTTAGATTGTAAGGTCCTATTGCCCTAAAATAGTATCACTTGTTATGCAAATTAAAAATACAATAAAAGAAAAATGTAAAGGCTTCATTCTTTAACTGAGAGAAGGAACCTAACCTGTCTTGTTTACCATTATATCCATAATACAGGATCAGTGTATGCCACAACTAAGTACTTAGTAAATATTTGGAGAATGAATAAAGTGCACAAAAGGGAAAGAAATGTGGAAGCTTATGCCAATTCTTCAGTTAGTTAATACCTGGGGTTACCAAATAGCAGGTTCCTTCAGTTGTACATGAGTGTTACTGGATATTTTGAGGACGTTATTGTAATTACTGAGTTAATAAATCAGAACCTGATGGAACTTGTATTTGAACAGGGTATCCAAATTTCATAGGAACAAAACTCTTCTTACACTTTAGGAACTTTTACTTTGATTTTGAAATTGTGTTTTTATTATTCCAATACTTATTCAGTCTTTTATTCAACAAATATTGCCTAAGCACCTATACTGAGTGATGTACTAGGTTCTAGAGATATGATAGTGACTAGGTTGCATTCCTAGCCCTCAAGGAGCTGACATTCTTTGAAGAAGACAGACACTTCCAATGTGGCCATTTCTAAGAACAGGAAAAGAGCAGGGTGCAAGGGAACTTTTCATAGTAGGGGCAGTCATTACAGTCATGGTATGAATGGATCCCAAATGTTCAGAAATACTCTTTCCTTTAAAATATTATACTGTTTTCTTGTAATTATTAAATATCTTACCAAAAATGCCTAGAAAAGTTTTATCTACATTTTATATGAAATAAATTTAAAACATATGTTTATGCTATTTTATTGTAAAATGTGTTAGGCCATTGCATTAGACTACCAGATCATAAATGGGATAACTGCTTTTAGAGAATGCCTATAATTTGGGGCCTCACCTATGAAAGTTTGACATGAAACTTCATTAATTTTAACTTTAGTAAAGTTAAAATTTACTAAAATTTAGTTAACTTTACTAAAGTTAAAATTATGGTTAAGGTTAATTTGAATAAGGAGTGAACCAATCTATGAATAAAGCATATTTACAATTGATAGAATGTTAGGAGAGTATTAAGCATCTTGAGAGCAAAGCAGTCTTTTAAAAAGTACTATTTCATACATAAAACACTGATGGTGATAGCAAATATGTTCATTCAAATAAAGTTATTTACCGAATGGTGTTTTGTTACCTTCCTTCAGAAATGAACTTTTAAGTGACAAATCTTTTACTTCTCTGCAATATTGATAATTTAAATTATTCTCTAGAGTAGAGTGACTGCCTCTTAAGTCAAAGAATTTTCTTTGTATTAGCCATCTCTACATGAGGTTTGAAATTTTTTCAGTCTGTAGCATATTTACATTGTGTTTGTGTGTGTGTGTGTGTGTGTGTGTATGCGTGTGTATGTTGCTTTTCTCTAGTGTGTGTGTGTGTGTGTGTGCTGCTTTTGTCTAGATATTTTATGTATATGACGTATTGGATTGTTGTCGTTGCCTAGCGTGAAGAACAATATTAACCTTTGAGATGCTTTTTAAATATTTCAGTGTTTGTGTTCTTTCATTCTTGGAAAGTTGTTAGGATCTCAATATAAAGAATAGAAAATTAAACTAATAAAAATATGTACTTTCAACTCTCCATACATTCAAATAGTATTTTTTCTTTCATGCAAATCTAAATTTCTTTTTTCCATTTTCTAGACTAAATGTGTTAAATGGGCTTGCCAGCAATATGGATGATTTGAAGACAAACACCGATATTACTGGTGCTAAAGAAGAGCTCCTAGATGACAACAATTTTATCTCAGACAAAGAGAGCGGAGTTCATAAACCAAAAGATTGTCAAACATCATTTCAGAAAAATCATACATTGACTCTGCCTGAAGAACTGTCAAAGGACAAATCTGAAAACGCCTTAAGTGGAGGCCAGTCTAGTCTGTTTATACATGCTGGTTCTCCTACTGTTTCTAGTGAAAACTTTATCTTGCCTAAAGGAGCTGCTGTTAATGGACCAGTTTCACACTCCTCCTTGACTAAGACTTCCAGTATGAATAAAGGCAGTGTCTCATTAACCACTGGGCAGCCTGTGGATCAGCCAGCAACGGAGTCTTGTTCAACTTTGAAGGTAGCAGCTGATCTTCAGCTGTCTACACAGAAAGCAAGTCAACACCAAGTTTTATTTTTGTTATCAGATGTAGCACATGCTAAGAATCCCACCCATTCCAATAAAAAACTACCTACCTCTGCTTCGGTTGGTTGTGACATTCAGAATTCGGTAGGGAGTAATATAAAGTCAGATAGCACTTTAATAAATCAAGTAGAGGTGGGTGAGGATAGTGAAGATGTATTGGTAAAAGATGATTGTGTCAATACATTAACAGGAATTTCCTCAGGTACAGATGGATTTAGGTCAGAAAACGATACAAACTGGGATCCCCAAAAAGAGTTCATTCAATTTCTTATGACTAATGAGGAAACAGTAGATAAAGCTCCACCTCATTCTAAAGTAGGTCTAGAAAAAAAAAGAAAGCGAAAAATGGATGTAAGTAAGATAACTCGTTATACCGAGGATTGCTTTAGTGATTCTAATTGTGTACCTAATAAATCAAAAATGCAAGAAGTAGACTTTCTAGAACAGAATGAAGAGCTGCAAGCTGTGGACTCACAGAAATATGCATTATCAAAAGTGAAGCCTGAATCAACTGATGAAGACTTAGAATCTGTGGATGCTTTTCAACATCTAATTTATAACCCAGATAAGTGTGGAGAAGAGAGTTCACCTGTTCGTACTAGCACTTTTCTTTCAAATACCTTAAAAAAGAAATGTGAAGAGAGTGATTCTGAGTCACCTGCTACTTTCAGCACCGAAGAGCCATCATTCTACCCCTGTACAAAGTGCAATGTGAATTTTAGGGAGAAGAAGCACCTCCACAGGCATATGATGTATCATTTAGATGGGAATAGTCATTTTCGCCATCTTAATGTCCCAAGGCCATATGCTTGTAGAGAATGTGGACGGACATTTCGAGATCGCAATTCACTTCTAAAACATATGATTATTCACCAAGAGAGAAGACAGAAGTTGATGGAGGAAATTCGTGAATTGAAAGAACTTCAGGATGAAGGAAGAAGTGCACGATTACAGTGTCCTCAGTGTGTGTTTGGTACCAATTGCCCTAAAACATTTGTGCAACATGCTAAAACCCATGAAAAAGATAAAAGGTACTACTGCTGTGAAGAGTGTAACTTCATGGCAGTGACAGAAAACGAATTAGAATGCCATCGAGGCATTGCACATGGGGCAGTGGTAAAATGCCCTATGGTCACTTCTGATATAGCCCAGAGAAAAACACAAAAAAAGACTTTCATGAAAGACTCCGTAGTGGGATCGTCAAAAAAATCGGCTACGTACGTGTGTAAGATGTGTCCTTTTACTACTTCAGCCAGAAGTGTGTTAAAAAAGCACATGGAGTACTTGCATTCATCATCATGCGCTGATTCATTTGGTAGTCCTCTTGGACTTGATAAAAGAAAAAATGACATCCTTGAAGAACCTGTAGATAGTGAGAGCACTAAACCATTAAGTAAACAACAGTCAACCACATTTCCAAAGAACTCTGCTTTAAAACAAGATGTGAAGCGAACATTTGGATCAACCTCACAATCAAGTAGTTTTTCAAAAATCCATAAGCGGCCACACAGAATACAGAAAGCTCGGAAAAGCATTGCCCAGTCAGGTGTAAACATGTGCAATCAAAACAACTCTCCCCATAAGACTGTTACAGTTAAAAGCAGCATTGACCAAAAACCCAAGTATTTCCATCAAGCAGCAAAAGAAAAATCTAATGCCAAGGCAAATAGCAACTATTTGTATAGACACAAATATGAAAACTACAGGATGATCAAAAAATCAGGTGAATCTTATCCTGTGCATTTCAAAAAAGAAGAAGCTAGTTCATTAAATTCTTTACACCTGTTTTCGTCATCAAGTAATTCTCACAACAATTTTATTTCAGACCCTCATAAGCCTGACACCAAAAGGCCTGAAAGCTTCAAAGATCGCAGACGTGTAGCTGTAAAGAGAGTAGTTAAGGAATCTAAGCAAGAAAGTTCTGTTGGAGGAGAAGACTTGGATAGCTATCCAGATTTTTTGCATAAAATGACTGTTGTTGTTTTGCAAAAACTTAATTCTGCTGAAAAGAAGGATAGTTATGAAACAGAAGATGAAAGTTCCTGGGATAATGTTGAGTTAGGAGACTACACTACACAGGCCATAGAAGATGAAACTTATAGTGATATTAATCAAGAACGTGTAAATTTATTCCCTCTATTTAAGAGCAAAGTGGAAGGTCAGGAGCCTGGAGAAAATGCTGCTCTTAGTTATGACCAAAATGATGGCTTTTATTTTGAATATTATGAAGATGCTGGAAGTAACAACTTTTTGCATGAGATACATGACCCTCAGCATTTAGAAAATGCAGAAGCTTCGTTGTCAAAGCATAGTTCTGTTTTCCATTGGACTGATTTGTCTCTTGAGAAGAAATCGTGTCCTTACTGTCCAGCAACATTTGAAACAGGTGTTGGGTTATCAAATCATGTCCGGGGGCATCTTCACAGAGCAGGATTAAGCTATGAAGCCCGTCATGTTGTATCACCAGAACAAATAGCCACAAGTGATAAAATGCAGCATTTCAAGAGAACTGGCACAGGAACACCTGTTAAGAGAGTTAGAAAAGGTAAGTTCTCCATGGGAATGATTTGGGCTAATAGGTCTGTGTTTTAATTCAGAGGATTTAAAAGTTTTGTTTGAATTTGGACTTTATTAGAATCATGTAATTTTATGTTTCAGAATTAACTCATTTTAGGGTGGTCAGTTTATTTAAGAAATTCTGATATTACTCTTAAAAATTTTTTTTTAGCTATAGAGAAGTCTGAAACCACTTCTGAACATACTTGTCAGCTCTGTGGTGGTTGGTTTGATACTAAAATTGGATTATCAAATCATGTTAGAGGCCACTTGAAAAGACTCGGGAAGACCAAATGGGATGCTCACAAATCTCCGATCTGTGTTCTGAATGAGATGATGCAAAATGAAGAAAAATATGAAAAAATCCTAAAGGCATTGAACAGTCGTCGTATTATTCCCAGACCATTTGTAGCTCAAAAACTTGCATCAAGTGATGACTTTATATCTCAAAATGTGATACCTCTCGAAGCATACCGAAATGGCCTAAAGACTGAAGCTCTGTCAGTGTCTGCATCAGAAGAAGAAGGGCTGAATTTCTTAAATGAATATGATGAAACAAAACCAGAACTGCCCAGTGGAAAAAAGAATCAGTCTCTTACACTCATAGAACTTCTTAAAAATAAAAGGATGGGAGAAGAAAGGAATTCTGCTATTTCTCCTCAAAAGATCCATAATCAGACAGCAAGAAAGAGATTCGTTCAGAAATGCGTTCTTCCATTAAATGAAGATAGTCCGTTGATGTATCAGCCACAAAAAATGGACTTGACTTTGCACTCAGGTAAGAGGACGTTTATGACTATCCTATACACAGTTTAAATGCAGTTCAATTGTGCCTTCTTTAATGGAATATATGTGGAAAACACTTTCTCACAATCTTCTTGCTTAAGCTGCTTTTTTTTTTACAGAACACAGATTGGTTATTCTGTCATTTCTGTATAACTCATCAGTTGAGGCTCCTTAGCACTGAGTTCTCTGTGCCTCTTTTCTTGGTCTGAATGTAAGGTGAGAACAAAAGCAAAAGAAAACCACACACATACGCACACACAAAAACAACAAACAAAAAGCTGATCTGTAAAAATAAAATTTGCTGTGGCTGGAGGATGATTGTGAATGGGAGGTTGGTGTTCGAAAGCACAGCGTTATTGAAAAGGCATACTTCTGTTGTATTTTTGCCGGTGCTCCAAGGTGATCATGTTTTCAAGATTTAGCTGTTGGTTTTTCCACTGCTTAGTTGAAACAAAACAGACTCTTAAAGCTGAGTGGATTGGTGTCTGTTGTGATTAACCTAAAGAAGCATCTCCTTCTCCAATTCCTTATTGTATTGTGGAATAGTTTGGTTTTGGAGAACAGTTGTGAACATAAAACATATTTGTTTGGGGTTTTAGGTTTTAAAGTAGTGCTCTAATGGAACAGAACAGATGATTTAGCTTAGTGCTTGTACACCAATAGTTTTTCCTTTGGAAAGGAATATTTTGTATGTATTGGCAAATAATGTGGCAGGTAAAGTAGCCAAACTTTATTCAATATTGCCAAGTCTGGTTTGTACTTTCAGACTAGAAAAATTTTAAGTGTCTTTTCTAGATTCCTTTTTGAAGATCAAGAATGTTGAAGGTTTATGTAAATGGTCTCATTAGAGATGTAAGTTGATGTGTCTGAGGTAATAGTAAATGGATTAATAACGAATAAAATGACTGTAATGTTGTTTATCTGCTTTGGGGCAGACATTGTCATATCCCAAATAGTTGTAATGCAATTTTGATTTAAGGAAAGATTACTTTGTATTGTAAGTGGTCTGGAAAACAATTTATCTTATATGAGGTTCTGTTTAGTACAGCTTTTTCTTTCAAGTAAAGTTTCTGAAAGTCAGTAGCTTTCAGTATTCTTTCAGAAGGACAAAATGCAGGGATGATGTGTTAGCTGTGTTGACCAAGGCGTAGTATACTTCAGAGATGGAAAGCATATTTGTGGCTGTCACAGTAATGCTGAAGAAATCAATTGAAACGTGTTGGGGGAGTGAGGATTGTCTGAGAAGTTAGGAGTTTCTTATTGTTTGAACATGTTTTCTTTCCTGTGATGACTAAGATGTTAGCTTGTTGATCATTTATTTAGCACAAAGATTTTAGTAAAAAACTTCAGATCATTAACTTTCATTATTGATTGCGCATTCAGAGTAATGAACATAAAATACCCTGAATAAAATGTTGTATCTAACAGCTGTTCAGTGGTGTGTTTTACTACCTTTTCTCCCAGCCTTCATCAGAAAGCCTAATTTAGTATTGAGACTTTTACGGTTTTGTGGGTAAAACACTTTAATTACCACTTTGTCAACTAGACTTTTAAATTATTTTTATTGGTAATGTTGTAAGCTTTGAAACTTCTCAACAGAACCGTGGTGTTCAAATCACAGGATTGTATTTTAGTAGGTTTAAGAAATAATCTGCGTAACACAGAAATCTGCAAGAAAGTGATAATAGGTGTTATATCCAGAGGAGCTCAAAGGTTTAAGTCACTCCTCTTCTACCTTTCCAAAGAGCATGAGATGGCTCTAAATACTAACTACAAACTAATAACAGTTAATTTCCCCTCCTTATTTTAAGTTAACTTATTTCATTGAACGTTTTTAAAACCATCTTTATTGTGGTGCTTTTCTACACTCTTTAAGCTAAGAAAATTTCACTTCTTGAAGTGAGAACTGGATTATAGTTTTCTTTTGAATGATAGGTATGCCTGTGAAGCTTAGAACATGTGTGCATTGCAATACGACGTTTACAAGTGCTGTTAGCCTGTCCAACCACTTACGCGCTTATGCACGAAAGAAGAGTGCTGGACTTTTGACTGGTACAGGTATGTTTGAACAGATATCACAGCAAGTCTGCTTGGTACAATACACTTTTTTTCCCCCACCAAACCGGTGTTAATTCAGATCATATTTATAACTTTCTTTGGTAAGCTGCAGTAGAGTCTGAATACATTTCTGAATAAATTTCAGCAACTTGTAAACTGTTAGATATAATTCTAAGCACGTTAATCTTTTTCCTTTGGCTCTTGTTGACTTAATTTGGGGGAAAAAAACCCAAGAGGTGTGAAATTTTGAGTCTACATTAATCCCATTTCTTTTTTAGAATACTATTTTTGATTTTTAAATTTTAGATTCCAGAAAAACACCTCTCTTTATAGTTGTAGTCAGGCACAGTGATGTGCCTTTTAGTCCCAACTACTCATGAGGCTAGCAGGAGGATCACTTCAGCTCAAGAGTTAGAGGCTGTAATATGCTGTGATTGTGCCTGTGACTAGCCACTGTACCCTAGCCTGGGCAACATAGCATAAAAAGATTGTAGTTCTAGCTTCGGGAAATCCTTTAGTAGAAAAGGAAATTATAGGAAAATTCCAAAACGTAGACTTGATTGGAAACCTAAGCAAACTAGTGAATTTTCATTAGTCTATAGATTAGATCTTTGAAGGGGCAAGCCTTAATAATGGCTTGTATTGACAAGTGAATAGATTTTTAATACCTCTTAAATATATTCAGGATTAATAAATTTAGCTATGCACATAAGTGTTAACATGCAAATTTCTGTGTTATTTTTGGTTGGTTAGCCCAACCTTGCAGATACCTCTTAATGCTGCTCATCTGTGAAAATTTTATTAGCTTACTTATATGTAACATGCTTCTTATAACCTGCAAAATGCTTTGCACTTCATTTGTAGTCTTTTAAGCTACCTGCCTCAGCAAATCTCATTTTCCTCACATCTTAAAATATACCCTCTTTTTGACATAGATCTACATAAATTCTTTTGCCTAAAATTCTCTTTCCAATCTTTTTATTTCTCTTGCTCTTTTTTAGATCACTGCCTCCTGCTTTCTTCTAGTTGTTTTCCCAGCTTTTTTGTTCCTCCTCATGTCCTATAACTTACATCCAATATGTTCTTGCTGCCAAAAAAAACCCACTTGTATTTATAGTAGTGTCTTTCTTCTGCTGCTTTGCATTCTTCCTTAACTTGATATATGAATGTTGACCATTTACATTAAAAGGAGAGGAGCGGGGTGAGTTTTAGTCTACTAGATTAGTCCTCCTGCTGTGAGATTATAATTTTTATATACCCTCACCTTTTATCAGGCTTGGCAGGTGATGGCAGGCATTAGAGTTGGGGGAAAATGAAAATAAGAGACTGTACAAATGGGAAATCGTTATTGTTACCATGCTTGCTAACCTTTATTGAACATTTACTGTGTGTCAGGCACTATGCTATGCAATTTATATGCGTAACATTTAATCTTTACAACAACTATACAAGTTGTAGGTACTGGAATTCTCTTCCATTTTATAGGAAACTAGGACTTAGAGAACTTAATTTGCTTGAACTTACACAGTTAGTAAGTAGCAAGGTTGAAATTCAAATCAAGACTATTTTACCTAATCTTTGTTTTTCATCACTGTTCTCTACCTTATACAAGTGGCCTAGTTTTGAATTTCTTATTTTTAAAATAAGAAATTGAAATAAAAATAAGCAGTTGAAAATTCTAAAATGAGGGTGGGTTTATTTTTTATTTGTTTTTCATTTTTGAGACAAAATCTCGCTCTGTCGCCCAGGCTGGAGTACAGTGGCATGATCTTGGCTCACTGCAAGCTCCACCTCCCTGGTTCAAGCAATTTCCCTGCCTCAGCCTCCCAAATAGCTGGGATTACAGGTGCACACCACCATGCCTGGCTAATGTCTTTGTATTTTTAGTAGAGATGGGGTTTGTTGAACTCCTGACCTCAGGCAAGCCGCCTACCTCGGCCTCCCAAAGTGCTGGGATTACAGGTGTGAGCCACCGCGCCTGGCCTGGCCTGAAAGTGTGTTTAATATGGGGAGTATTCTGGTGAAGACTGAATAAATAAGAGTCTAATTAGAAAGAGCAGAGATCCAAGAGGTGCTTAGGCCTAGATTAGACTTTAGAGGACTTAATGTTCCTTTCTGATGATTCAAGTAGATCATGCAAATATCTAACAAGGCAAGGTATCTCCAGTCCAGATTTTGTTAGTCCATTAAAAAAATCCTTTTACTTCATCTGAAGATTCTGCAAAACACAGGGTTAATTACTTATAAATAGCTAGTAGTAAACCTCCATTTACCAAGAATGCACTTATGAAACATTATCTAAAAAATCTTCATTGAGAGAAAAGTAATGTAGGATGAATTGGAAAATATTTAGGTCCTGAAGAATAAAAGCGGGTGTTATTTTAAAAATATGTTTAATTAAGTACTAACCAAAACATTAGAAGTACTAGGAAATAGAAAGTGTGTGTTTGGCAGTCGTAGGCAAAGAAAAGGAAAATGAAAAGCTGAAGAAAGTCTAGGGTCGTATTTTCTATACCCAGTAACCACTTTGGAGAAACTTTAAAAACTTATGCTTCTTTTTTTTGGAAATTCTGAAATATTTTTCCCTCATTAAAAAAAATCTTGATCAGTAGAGCCGTACAGATGTCTTTGCTGCTTATTTATGCCAACTAAGAAATTTTCATCAAGCTTTATTAACTTTTTTAATTTTCCAAATGGAGAATTCTGTATTATATTTATAAACTCCACATACCCCTTTTTTTTTTTTTTGAGATGGCTGCTCGCTCTGTTGCCAGGCTGCAGTGGTGCGATCTTGGCTCACTGCAACCTCTGACTCCCTGGTTTAAGTGATTCTCCTGTCTCAGCCTCCTGAGTAGCTGGGGTTACTAGGATGCACCACCATGCCTGACTAATTTTTTTATTTTTAGTAGAGACGGGGTTTCACCATGTTGGCCAGGATGGTCTCCACCTCCTAACCTTGTGATCTGCCTGCCTTGGCCTTCCAAAATGCTGGGATTACAGGCATGAGCCAGCATGGCCAGCCAAGCTCCACATACCTATTACCCACCATATCAGTATCACTGTTACAGAGCAGTGGTCCTGATAACCTATGGCCCTAGAAGGTTCCATCTGGTTGTTATAAGTGATTAATTAATTCATATGAGTAACAACCATCATTTTTCAAGAATAGATGATCTTTTAGTGAATAAAATGCAAATTCATTTTTATAAAATCTTACCTTAGTATATCACAAAATTGGAACAATGTAAAGGGAAAATAGGAATAGTCTCTCTAACCATGTCTAGTATGTGTATTTCTAGTTTCAGCAGTCTTAATTCATGTGGATTTTAAGTTGTAGGTGCACTCCTGAATACAAAGCTGAGACACCCCCAGACTACATGGTAAAGACCTGCTTTCAGTTACCTGTGATAGAATAAACTTTCAAGCCTTCTTAGAAGCTGCCAGCTCCTGGTATCTTCTGTCGGAACTGGTAACCTTTTGAGGGAAGAAAAATATTCTGACTTATATTTCTTCGGGTATCCTGAATACACTGAAAAGAATATACTTCTTCTTCCCAAAATACCTATTTACTGGTGACTTAAATAATGCTAATATGATGGCTCTCAGTCTTTTCTGGGGTCACCAACATCTTTGAGAATTTCTTGAAAGCTATGGGCCGCATCCCAGAAACATGCACTTATTCATTCTCAGATAAACATTTTTCTGTGTATAGGCTTTGCATATCTCCTGAAGGCTATCATCAATTCGTCTGGTGGCAAATTGAGAAAGGAGAGATGCCAAAATAAAAGGAAAGTAGAAATAGAAGTAGGAATCAGAAGCCCTAAGAAGCGTTTTTTTGTTGTTGTTTTTGGTTTTTGGTTTTTTTGTTTTTGTTTGAGCAGAAGATGCTTAAAATGCAAGAATTGCATACTAACAAAACTAATTCTGTGGTCATAAATGTAAATTAAAATACATCTTCCCTGATATTTGTAAAAGGAACCAATGGAAGAAATAGGAAAAGTTTAGAATTGCAGATTTGGAAGAGGTAGACATACTTGGGACAGTTAAATTGTCATGAAAGAATAATTTCACAAATTAAAGTTTTGCCCAGAACTGTCCCAGTTTATCTTCTGTTGGGTAGGTTCAAATAAATAGTTTAATAATTTTTATGTGTCTTCACTTGTAGATAATTTATGAAACTGTTTTACTCCTCACCCCTTAATCAATCTTTAAATAGACTAGAATCAAAGGGTTTATTTTATATCCTATATTGTAAATTTAAGGCAGACTTCTTATTTAAGAGTTTATTCCAGCTGGGCGCAGTGGCTTGCAGCTGTAATCCCGCACTTTGGGAGGCCAAGGTGGCTAGATCACGAGGTCAGGAGTTCAAGAACACTCTGGCCAGGATGGTGAAACCCTATCTCTACTAAAAATACAAAAATTAGCCGGGCGTGGTGGCAGGCACCTGTAATCCCAGCTACTTGGGAGGCTGAGGCAGGAGAATTGCTTGAACCCAGGAGGCAGAGGTTGCAATGAGCCGAGATCACGCCACTGCATCCTAGCCTGGGCCACAGAGCAAGACTCCATCTCAAAAAAAAAAAAAAAAAAAAAGAGTTTATTCAAGTTATTTATAGACTGCAGTAATGGTAGGTTTCTTTTTGAAATTTTGTTCTCTTTAATGTTTTATGTGCTCATACAAATTTTTTCTGGTTTTCTATGCAGTGTAATAAGAACATTATATAGTTTTCATTAAACTTTCGTAAACTTTGAAATTTTATAATGTAGCTTATATTACTTTTGGACTTTCTATTTTACTGATTAGCTTTTTTTTGTGCCTAATGTTTTAATTAAATGTCTTTATACTGAAAATATTAAGAACATAGTCTATTAAGTTATTAATGAAGTGACTGAAGTGACTGTACATACTGGTTTAGCCTTGTTGTCCCACCTAAGTACGAGTGCCTCTTTCACTCTCACATATATCCTAGATTGAATGATAAATTAATCATCCTGATTATTAAAATTGCTAAAGCATTTAAAATTAAGGTAAATCATATTCTATCAACCTAATCTGCAATCAGGAAAAATATATATTTTGAGGTCAAAATAAAAGTGAATTTCAACAGGTAGGGAAAGGGAAATACAGCCATAGTAGAGAGAATGTTGTTAAAGGAAGTAGATCTTTCCTATGAATGCCACAGTGCTTCTCTGTGGTAGATAATGTGTTGTTATCTCTTGAAAAGAAGAAAGAATGACGGTGGCATTCAGCATTTTAATTGATATTTTATTTTATATCTTGACCACATATACAAACTTATATTAATACAAAACACACAATTCCTTGTTCACTCACCTAAATGAACTTAATATTTTCTTTCTTTTTTTTTTTTCGATATTCATTTTTTGTGAAAAATTAATGCTGGTCATGAGCCAGTAAATTCATTTGCTACCCACTAAGAAGTCACTATCATAGATTGAAGACACTGCCTTAAGTACCTCTTTCTCTTAGGAGTTGGTACTGACTAGAGCCAACGATAGTAGTATCTTAGAAGTCATAACTCTTCTGTGGCAGCAGGTGAATTGTACTCATTTTATCCAAATTTTTCTCTGTAGATCAAATGCTGACCTCTGGGACTTAACAGTAATTGGAAATTTCTAGTTACTCTTTTAAAATTAATACAAGAAAAATACTTTTATATATGCACATATATTTGGGAGGGACTTCATTATCTTCAGAACATTTTCTTGATACATTTTGGAAGTGAAGCCCAATTGTTGCTGTTCTACAACAGATGACTTATCCATCATAATTATTTGACTTTTCTGATGAGGAAAAAAAATAGTTTAAAAAATTGGGTCCTAATCAATACCACTAGTACAATATGTTACCATTTATTAAAAAATCAAGTCCGTGTTTTATTTTTTATACCATCTACTTTTAAGTGTAATAGCAGTACGGTCTTTTGCCTGTTTTCAGCTTTAATGATATAATTGGCTGCAGAGGACTGTAACGAGTACTAATGAACACGTAACACAGTGTCAGGTGCTGCGTGGGTTTGTAAGCTAACTATAAAAGTCATTCTTAGGTTGTGGAAAGTGCTATGGGAGCACTTTCTGATGTGATAGAAAAAACAGTATTGTGAAAGCTTCCCAATGTGCATTAAATTACTTGTTCATTCATGTGTGTCTCTGTAGTGTCTTTTAAAACTAATATAGTATTGCATGTTTGAGAAATTGCATGCTTTCATGGTAGTTCGTTCAGCCTGAAAGAGTGCAAGTAGAAAATTTTGATCTTATTAAGATTAAACGCCAAAAGAGCGAACCTGCTTCTACTTAAAGTGAACACCTTGATAATTCTTCCAGACTGGGCTGTGGGGGGATATGTGAAAAGTATGAGACATGTCCCTGCTGTCAGAGAACTTAAGGAAGGATTGTTGACAACATACATAAAAGTATCAAAATTTGAAAACTGTGCAAGGTAGTATACAACTAAATGGCACATTGGCTTTAAGTGTTGTATGGGTTTAGGTTATTTTAGTCTAAACCTTCTTTTGAGGGAAGCTGGGAATTAAGTGGGATTCCTTTTTTTTTTTTCTGATGCCTCTACTGTTTGTCTCATCGGAACCTGTAAAAAAGAGGAAAAGAAAATAATAAAAATAATTCATGCCGGTATGTTTCTTGTCATGATTTTTTAAATGCAAGAGAACAAAACTAGCAGTTATACAGAGTTTTTATTCAAATTCAACAAAAGTTTGAGTTCTTGTACCAAGACTGTGCTCATCTCTGAGCCGATAAAGTTACTGCACTCCAGCTGCATAAACATAATCATGACCCAGTGGGAAAAGTACAAGTATGCTATTACAGAAAGGTTTATATAGTTTCAGCCGGACCCTGAACTTGAAGGATCCAGTAAAGTTTTAGGAAGAGGAGATGAAGTCTAGAAGAACATTTCAGGCAGAGAAGAACATAGTGTGGACACAAAGGGATGAAATTTGGAGTTCAAGTGTAAGGAGATTTGGTTACAGATGTTTGAGAAATTGTAGTGCCGGAAAGGTGGGGTGATGCTTAGAATGCTTGGTAAAAAAAATTAGGAAGTCATTAAAGGATTTTTTAAAAATAAGGGGGCCGGGCATGGTGGCTTACACTTGTAATCCCAGCACTTTGGAAGACTGAGGCAGGCAGATCACCTGAGGTCAGGAGTTTGACATCTGAGGTCAGAAGTTTGAGACCAGCCTTGCCAACATGGTGAAACCTTGTCCCTACTAAAAAAAAAAAAAAAAAAAATAGAAAAATTGTGACTCACGCCTGTAATCCCAGCACTTTGGGAGGCTGAGGCAGGTGAATCACCTGAGGTCAGGAGTTCGAGACCAGCCTGACCAACATGGTGAAACCGATCTCTACTAAATACAAAAAATTAGCCGGGCATGGTGGTGTGCACCTGTAATCCCAGCTACTTGGGAGGCTGAGACAAGAGGATTGCTTGAACCCGGAAGTTGGAGGTTACAGTGGGCCGAGATTGTGCCATTGCAACTCCAGCCTGGGCAACAAGAACAAAACTCCTCAGAAAACAAAAACAAAATACAAGTCAGAGGCAGTGATGCACGCCTATAATCCCAGCTACTCAGGAGGCTTCCACAGGAGAATTGCTTGAACCTGGGAGGCAGAGGTTGCAGTGAGCCGAGATTGCACTACTGCACTCCAGCCTGGGAGATAGAGTGAGACTCTAATCTCAAAAATAAATAAATAAATAACAATAGAAGAAAAATAGGCCAGATGCAGTGGCTCACTCCTGTAATCCTAGCAGTTTGTGAGGCCAAGACGGGTGGATCACCTGAGGTGAGGAGTTTAAGACCAGCCTGGCCAACATAGTGAAACTCCATCTCTACTAAAAAAAAAAAAAAAAAAAAAACCCAGGCATGGTGGCAGGTGCCTGTAATCCCAGCTACTCAGGAGGCTGAGGCAGGAGAATCACTTGAACCTGGAAGGTAGAGGTTTCAGTGAGCCAAGATCATGCACTCCAGCCTGGGCGACAGAGCAAGACTCTATCTCCCAAAAAAAAAAAAAAAGGAAAAGAAAAATAAGGGAATGGCATAGTCAAACCTATTAAAAAGCTGTTTATGAAACAATGAAAAGATGGGTCTTTATATATCTTAGCTGTAACTTATTTCTGTAGTTCTGTTCTTCATTAAGGGCATATATGTGTATACATTGGTCTGCATAGTTACATATCATTTATAAATGATTAGCAAGGTTAATGAATTATCTGAGTGAATTTTCTAGTTAACTGAAGACTAGTCCTTTAACTGTTAATAACTTGATTTTTCCTAACCATTTTGATGGTTAATGTTCTAAAATGTTGTTCTTATTTTTACCTGGAGTAGCTTGGATATAATTTAGAGTATTTTGGGTAACTTTTACAGCTACTCCAGTAATTGTTTTATTATGCCAGCAAGAATTAGGCTATTTTCCCACCATACTAAAAGATGATTGGCTGATTTTTTTCACTAATTCAACAAGCATTTTTTTTCACCTCTAAGTATGCTAAGTATGCAGAGATACACTGGATCTTACAATATTAGAAGCACATGTATACATAATTGTTGTAATACAAGACAAATTGGTAAGTGCCATTGGAGTTTATGTGTGAAATACTGTGGAAGTTCAGAGAAAGAGGAAGACACTTTCATCTAGACTGGAATCTCACAAGGCTTTTGAAATTACCATTTGAATGAACCCTGATGTATAGCTAAGTGAAATGGAAATGGAGGTCGGGTGGGGAAGGGAAATACTTGAAGGAGGGAGTAAGGTGGTACAATGTGGGAAATTTATTGGAAATACTGGGGAGTATGAGGTAAGGGAATTGAGTTTGGTAGAGTCAGATACATGACATGGAATGCTAATCTAAGATGTTGGAATTAACTTTGTAGTGGGGAACTATTTGAATAAGGAATTTGTATAGTGCTTTTGAAATTGCTTTTTAAATAAAGGATTTGGCGGGGAGGAGGAAAAATTGCAAGGTAGATAATTTTAAGAGTCCTGTACCAGGTTAGTGACATTAAGAATGTAAAGGAGGGGTAATAGATGTATGGGTAATATTATGGAAATAAAATAAGCAGGACATGGTAGATTAGTTAGAGGTACAGAATAAAAGGAAAGAGAGAGAGATGGCTCAAGGTTTTAAATCTGAATGGGAGGTAGATGGTTATACAATTACAGTGAACCAATCTGCTACCATGCTGTTTGGTAAAAGGGCAGACTTCATTACTTCTCTGTCATTTACTAGCAACAATTCATCATCCAGCTATCCGCTATGACAAAGTTTCATCTTAAAAGCAGGAGATCTACAAATTTGGAAAAGAGAGCTTTATTTCTTAAAAAGCTTGAAGCCTGCAGGCTTGGAAGTGTATCCTTGGACAAAGACCAAAAGCAAGCCCTTCAGAGAGGGAAAGGTGAGAAAGGAAGTTATGTCGAATGGGTTGGCTAAGTATACATATTCAACAGATTATAGGAGAAACTATGAATATTCATGACGGGATGCACACAGGCTTAGTGTACAAACTCCATGTTACATATATCCCGTGTTCACATTAAGGTGGAGCCCGAACATTTAAACATAGTAAAATTAGGGTTTACATGTCAAAAGGTGAAACAGATTCACAGGCACCCTATGCGCAGCTTCCATGGACCAACCAGAACCATTTTGTGATCTCTTATCAGGAAGGAATGCTGGTCAGTTGTGTCGAAACCACAAAAACAGGGGAGTCTGGCTTCTGAGTTCGGCAACTGGTTGAAATCAGTGGTGGAACGAGTCTTTTGAAAAGGCTGGTTTCTTTTTAACTCTTAGGAAAGAAAGTTTAATGGTGGTTAGTGAGGGAGGAGATATAATGAGACATGCTTCACCTTCTGTACCCTCGTGGCTGGGAAGTCAATTTTTAAGGTTTCTCTGGGGTCCCCTTGGCAAAGAGGGTATCCATTTAGTCTGTTCTAGAACTTAGAATTTTATTTTTATTTCTCAAAAGCAAATAACCACATTTGTTAAATCAGTACGTTTGTTTTTAGGAGAATATAGCCTAAGAGTACACCATTGTAGCATAAAATACTGAAATTTTATGATGCTTGTTTTTTGCTGCTCCTTGGTTCCAAAAGGAGGAGGATCTGTTTTGACTGACATCTTGGTTTTCATGCAAGCCTTATCTAGTTTCCTAGCATTGCTGTTGGTTTTGTTATTTACTAATTTTCTGGGTTTTGCTTTTTTTTTTTTTAAGACTTATTTGGGCTTTTAAAATGTATCTAATTCTATCCTCAGTTATACTGTTTGTGTTTGCTATGAGTTTTATTCTGTAGGCCTTAAATAATGAGATTCAGAAAATATCATTAGGTATAGAATTTATTCAAGCCCAAAGCTTGAGGATGGCCACCTGGAAACATAGGTTCAAGTTGGCCCTAGATATACACTCTGATTAGCAGCAGTTACAAGTGCGTTTTTAAGGAAAAAAGAAGCTGTTCCTAAGTTTACTTATCAAGAATTTACATTAAAATAACATAAGCTATTGATTGCTTATACATTGTTCTTTGTATCACAATTTCAGGAACATGAAAATAATGGGTAAGGGATCAGGTCAGGAATATAATGCCTTTAAACAATTGACCCCCCTACCCCCGCCCCCCCACCCCCGCCCCATGGGAGCATGGGAGTTACGGGACTAAAGTCCCCTACTCCAGTCTTTCTGGGCCTGGTAAATCCTGCATATTGTACATAGCTGGCTACACTGCACTGTTTTCCTTTTCTCAATTCTAACATGAATTTCTTGAATACTGTTTGTAATCTGGATTTTTAAGATAGAACTAGCCCTTACAATAACACGGCTTGTGGTTGGCCAGAGCTAAACGTCAGGTAATGTTTTAATTGGCTTTGTGGAAATAATAACACCCAGACTTTCTCTCTTGGAGGTTAGGGTAAAAGGATGGCTTATTGGTAGTTTCTCACTTATTGCAGAAGTCGAAAAAAGTAGAAAAATAGAATTTCCTTTTTTTTTTTTTTTTTTTTTGGTTTGCCTAGAGTTTGAAGAATAAGGTTAATTCTTGTTATTCAAGGTTTATAAAAGTTTTAGCTAAAAGTTGGCTGAAACAGAAAATACCTGATCAATACTATGTTTGGTTATAGTTTGAATTTTGGGCAGAATGTGTAAAGCTCTTGAAAACTTATAGAAAGCCAAATCAGATCCATTGCGACCATGGATTGGTGACATTCGATTTACTAATACATTGTTGTGAATCCTATCTAGTTTAAGTTATATGATTATATTGAAGATAATTTAAAAGAAATTTTAAAGTTAGGTGGTTTTCTTAATTTTTATGATCAAGAACAATTTAATTATTGTTACTACATCTGAAATGATATTTCAGAAATACGGAGATTTTAAGGGCAAAGACTGATTATTTTGTTTATAATTCTAAACAAAAGTGACTTAAAGCAGATTGTCGTTATGTACTTTAATGTTTATTCTAATTTCAGATGTTTCTTAGTCTTAGAAAAGTGGTTGATGTTAACTAATGCCTACTTTGCTTAATAAAACAGCATACAAGTCCAACTTACTTGAAAAGAAAATTTCAAATGTATTTTTTCTTACTTGTTACCACAAAGAAGTAATACATTTGCTGTCCTATCAGCTCTTAACTGACCAGTAAGCCACTTGTAGCTGTGATACTGTTAGCTTTTTTAGTTTTGGGCAAGCTGGTAAAACCTCCAATTTCTGTTTATAAAAATGTGTGATGAGGTATCATATTTACGTCTGTCTTTTCCCTTTACATCTAGAGAATACTTGCTAAACATATCCTTTAGAAATTATCCCCTCTACTTTGAAACAGTGGGGGCTTCTACAAATTGTACCTTTTCTTTAACTGAATCCATTCAAGTTTAAGTAAAAGGTGACTTTCACTTCCTTTAACTCTTTCTCTGAACTATAAGGCTATTGACTATCCTTAATATAACCTCCTACTTTGTAGGACAAACTCAAGCAACCAGTCTTTGGGGACTAATAATTGTTAAATCACAAACCTAATTCTTAAAGCAAAAGAAATCTGTTTTCCAGGTATTTGGCATTTCATCCTCTTCCAAGTAAATTATTGAAATATGCAGGATCTAGTTAACTTTGCCACTGATTGCTGTGTGATTGCGTTACTTACCCTTTTTTCAGTCGTTGGGAGTGGAAACTAAAAATTAATTAAAGTTATTTAGGGTACTAAAAAAATTATCCAGTTTTAAAGTGGAAACATCAAGGGAAAATGATGATGAAAATAAATACTTCTGAGGTTACTAAATGTGTGTCTTTATACTTAATTGCTGATTGTAAGGGCAACATCGCTTTTTATAATGTAAACTACTCATCTTGGGAATAATGATTGGTTTGAATATGGTGGTATAGCTAGGAGCAAAGAACTGATGTTGATAGGAGTAGGGGAGTCGTTTTCAATTTTAATATTGTGTGGAGATTGGGGATTTAACAGTTTTTTTCTTGATAGGTTTTTTTTTTAATGGGCCAAGAGATTGAGGGGTGGAACTGAATGCAGCCTTTCTCATTTATGATAGCAGGTACTCAGGTACCATGACTGCTATTTGCAGGGTCCAATGCAAAATGAGTGTGTGGTAGCCCTTGTCCAAAAATTAGTAATTTCAAAGCTGTCATAGCAGAGCATTAAACCGAATGTGGGTTTCTCCCTGTGTGACTGCACAGTTTGGACACCTATGAAGCTGGTCTCCTAGGCACTTTGTACAGAAACAAAGATAAAAGCTAAAGAAATGAAACCCTGGCTTCTCAACAAATGACTTTCCCTACTCCTTTCCTATTTTAGACAAGCTAACATGTTTTGTTTAAAAAAAAAAAAAAAAAACACCCTAATTCTTTTTCAGTTGAGGCTGAAGGAAAGAAAATGGTATTTACAGTCTTTTTATATGCTTGGGGCTTATGAACCATCAAGGATTAGTGACAACAGTTAGAATTGAGTTTATTACTAACACAGGAACAGAAAACCAATACTGAATGTTCTCACAAGTGGGAACGAAACAATGAGAACACATGGAAACGAAGGTAGCAACAGACACTGGGGCCTACCTTGAGGGTGGAGGGTAGGAGGAGGGAAATAGTACAAAAACTACCTATCAGGTACTATGCTTATTACCTGGGTGGTGAAACAGTCTGTATACTAACCCCCGTGACATACAGTTTACCTATATAACAAACCTGCGCATGTACCCTTGAACCTAAAATAAAGATTTAAAAAAAGAACTGAGTTTATTTTTCTTACACTTGTTTACCCCTTGACACATGTTCATCCTCTTCTCACCTCACCACTGCCACCACGACCTCCAGCACCAGCTTTTGAAGGTGGTGGAATGCTGATTTACCTGTTTGTGTTATATTTATTCATACTGTAGTCCTGAATGAGCTTGTAGCTAATATTGTCCACCAAGCTTAGGCCAACTACTTAGATGAGAGATTTTCTATGCCTTTTACTTTGGGTATAGATAACCCAGCTGTTTCACTTTGTCCTAGAGACACCAGCAACCAATTAGAAAAGAAACAGATGAAACAAGGCTTTTAAGTAATTGGACAGGGGAGAATGATTACACATAAAAATATTTTGGTGGTGAATGTTAATTTAGTCACAGTGTGCTTTATCACAGAAGTTCCAGCTGTTTTTATGAAATAGATTCTCATTCTCGGGTCATTTATGTAGTGAAAGAAAATAAAATGAAACTCATTGAAGCAGTTATTGTATATATGGGCAGAAAGGTGGAAAAGAGCAAAAGATTTTATTTAATAATGTCAGAGTCAAAAGTAAATTCTTAATCTTCTTTGTATAAAACGAATGGCTCAGAAAACAGACTTGAATTTTATGTGTTGTATTATTTATTTGCTTTGCACCAATCTGGTTTTGTGTTTTGGCGTGGTGTTAGAATCATTGGTCGTCGTGTTCATAGCATAGCAGTATGGTGTTCTTTTTGAAGACTGAAGTTTATTGTGTTTTCTCTCTCATGTTTGTATTTGACCAAGACAGATATCTTACTGAAAGGTATATTCTGATTTTTTTCTCATTTGACCTTACAGCTCAATTTATTCTCCTCGCAAGTAAAATATTCTCAGTAGCAATTTAGATCTTTTATAAATCAGGTAACTTGAAAGATTTTTGACAGTCTTTTGTTTGAAATTAATCACTTAAACAGTTTCTGCCCCCTGAATAAGTAATCTTAGGATGGTTTGGACGACTGAATTTGTTTCTAAAGAAGCTTATACTAGAGAAGAAAATTAATACTTTTTAAATTTTTAAAAATATGTTTAAAGTATATAAACAATGTTAGAATTAAAATACTTTGGAAAGAGAAAAGGGTGTGTGAGGTTTTGTTTTTAGCTTCTTGAGAGTTTTTTGGTCACTAGCAAGTGCAAATGAAATCCTGTTACAAAAAAAGGCTTTGTGTAACAAAGTTATTTATTTGGCAGATTATTCATATAAATTAACTTTGTTAAAGCTTTGGCTGTTAATGATATTGATGGGCTGCATTACACTAAAACTGAATGTGTTAATGATCTGTATTTAATGTTCTAGCAGCTCCTGCTACAGTCCAGAACAAAGCTGCTTTCCCCTCTAGATATAGTAAAATCTCTTCAGTGAGAATATTGACATAACAGACATGTTTGTACTTCATTCTTTTCATTCATTGAAATTTTCTGTGTAAATTATCTTTTTGTGTAGAGGATACTATATAGATGTCTCCTTATTGTGTAGCATTAATATGTTAAATCAGTTTTAAACAGATTTTCCCAAAGGTATGGGCAACATCACAGGAGTGGGGTTGCATGTTGGCATTACAAAAAACTATTGTAAAATATGTTCATGTTTCACCTGCTCAAAAAGATGACATTTCAGGAGATAAGAAATTTAGAATTGATGATGAAGATATAAAAACACTGAGGCATTTAGATTTCAGTTGTCAAAGATCCCAGATTTTTAATGTTTTGAATTTATGGATAAGTTTGTAGGGATTCTCAGTGCATGAGATTCTGTAACCTTAACTTGGAGCCCTGGGTTCTAGAGATGACCAATCAGTCATATGTGGCAGAGTTGTCCTGCTTTCCAAGGTCATAATACCTTCATATACTCAGTGCTACAAAAACGATGGCATTCTCATTTCAAATTTAGATCTGCTCATTGATAAAACAGCCTTAAACTTAGGAGTTTCCACAGTCCACAAAGCATCAAAAGCCATAAAATAATTCTTTTTTCCCTATTAAAAAAAAGCCAAAAATATTTCTGTATTTCAAAATAAACATGCCCAGTCCCATTTTTAAAATATCACAATATGTAAATTTGACTTTAAATGCTTTGTAACTGATAAAATGTTCTTTTGCATATTTCCCTACCATCTTCTGCCCTGCTTCCTCAATTTGCTTTACACCCCTAACATTAACATTCTGTGAACACATTTTTTAAGGATTGTTATAATGTATTCTATTTGTATCCTACCGTAATTTATTTGCATTTTAAAAGGCGTTTGAATACAGTGTGGCAATTTTGACAACCAGCAAGCTCATCAAAGTAAGATTCTACCTGCAATCTTACGATACACCAAATGCTTGCTCTGTTCTACCTAACACAGACAAGGATCCATCTTTACAGATGGAAAGAATAGCTGACATCTAGTAGCACTTACTCTCTGAGTTCCCTGAACTCTACTTCCAGTATATGAATCACTCATAACCCACTTAAATTTAGATTGCTCACCAAGGTGACTAGGAAAAAGGTTTTTCCTACTGGTTACAAAGTATATGATATTTCACTCTTGTAGCTGTTGTGAATAACCTAGTTTCTGTACATAAGCTGGACTGGTCAGTGATTTATATCTAGGATAATGAAGTATGTGTGACTTGCAGCAACATATTTAAACAAATGATGCACAATGTTGTACAGGAACATTATCTGTATTAAATAGGAGTAAAACATTTTCATTGATAGGCTGTCTAAATATCAATAGTTAAATTATGGGTTTTGCTTTATTTTTTCTCCGGAAGTATTTGTTGAGTTCCTACTATATGCCAGGCTCTTGACTGAGATAACTAATGAGATCCTTGTAAGATTTTTCTATTCCAGAGTTTGGTTGTTTAATTTTGAATTACCCATTCTTCAATACCTAACTTGACTTCTAGTAGTTCTTTACTTATTAGAATCTTCTTCTAAGGATAAACAGAAAAAGACTATGTGTCCTAGATTTGACTTTTGAATAGGCAGATGACAGGAAGCTAAAACCAGTGGCTTCAGTGAGATTTAGGTTTCTTGTGGTTTTGTATTTTCTATATGACATTTCTGTTAGCATTGCCGTTTGACTGCTGTAAGGAACTATGTTTATTGGTTTTGTAATAGTAGCATCTATTCTTTTGGAATCTGGACTTTGAACAATTCATTTCACAGAGTCATTGAACAGCCAGTTCTTTCTCTCTTACTTAGAATTTTTCCAGGGAATTTTTCACATGGCAGGTTAATGGAAGAAAAACCATTTGGGTAACTCTTCTGTTACATTTGTATCCCTCCCGCCTTGAATCCCTATACAGATAAATTCTTACCTTCTCTTCCTGCTAATTGACCAGCAGCACCCTGGATTGCTATCATCCTTTTGTCCAAAGAAATGGTGTAGCTGTATTCAAAGACCTATAAAATGTTGTGTGCTATTTCTACCTATAAAAAAATCTTTTTTCCTCTATTAAATCAGATTGTTTTAGAATAAATAAAGGAAAAGTCAAGTAATGCAAAAATTTCAAGAACAGTTAACATCAAGTTTTGGTCTCTTTTTATATAATTTTTTTTAACCTTTCCAAATCACATTTTAAGCTATTGGAGAAACGTAAAATGAAAAATATGTAAAGGATAGTTAGCATTAAACATAGATCCAATTGTAAACTTATGTGAGATAATATGGATTTATATTTATTTTGTAGTAAATAAAACATATGATTGCATAATTGATGATTGTATGCAATACAAGTTAAGTTCAAAAATGAAAGTTGAGCTTTTTTTTGTCCTTTCAAATGTAGGGCCAGCATACAATTTTAAGAGCTATTTATAGAAGTCATGGTGAATCACTGTGAAAATTGATTTTTCATTGAGCTCTTAGTTACATTGTCCGTGTTCCCTTACTAACTTTTCCAAGTGTATGAGACCTACTTAATGGAGCAGTAATGAAATCCAAACTTAATTTAATGATCTCAAATAAAAGGTTCTATTTTTCTGGAAATAAGATTTAACCAGATGTTAGAATTACGTATGAGTATAAGAGTAAAGATTACCATTATTTAATAATTGGCCAACTTAGTAGTTTCAAGCTACTTAGTTACATTTTCTCAGTTCTAGTTTGGTGTAGTAAAACATTACTTGAAAAGGCAGTACAGGAAGAATAGGCACAGATACTATTACTACTATTAAGAATCAGTAAGTTGAGTGCATGCTTCAGGGAATAGGGAAATGAATGCAGACTTTTTCTAACTGATTTACATAGTCTGTCAGACCTTTCTAGAAAAATATGTATGTATGTGTGTTTTGAAATATATAAGGAATGTTAAGTTTTTCTCTCCCCTTTTTTAGCCTTAGATTGTAAGCAAAAGAAATCAAGGTCAAGATCTGGAAGCAAGAAGAAAATGCTAACATTACCTCATGGTGCTGACGAGGTTTACATTCTCCGATGCAGGTATATGCCTATATTGCCAAATCTGATCAGTTTCTTCATATTTTGCTTGAGACATATTAGCTGTTTCATTTGAGATTTCTAATTTGTAGCAGAATGTGCATTCTCAACAACCAAGTTATAAATGAACTTCTCAAGATAGGCTTAAAATCTTAATTCAGCTCACAGTATCCTGTACCTCAACAACTAATAAGTCAAGTTTTTTACATTAGCCAATAGTGATGTAAATCTATTATACTATGACTTATAAAAGTAGCTTTTGGGCCAGGCATGGTGGCTCATGCCTATAATCCCAGCACTTTGGGTGGCCAAGATGCATGGATCACTTGAGGGCAGGAGTTCAAGACCAGCCTGCCCAACGTGGTGAAACCTCATCTCTACTAAAAAAACAAAAATTAGCCAGGTGTTGTGGCGGGCGCCTGAAATCCCAGCTGCTCAGGAGGCGGAGGGAGGGGAATCGCTTGAGCCCAGGAGGCAGAGGTTGCAGTGAGTCGAGATCGTGCCACTGCATTCCTGCCTGAATGACAGAGCAATGCTCTGTCTCAAAAAAATAAAAATAAAAAAGTACCTTTTCTTATGTTTCATTTACTTGGTTTGTATGGTTTAATTTTATTCGGTTTGAATTTTTGCTTTGTTGAGTTCTCACTTACTGGGAACACATTTTCTCTTCCCTCATGCTCACACCTTCTTCCATACTCACACACACACAACACACATGAACAAACATAGATACAATGCAATTTAAAGAATGATAAATTGGGGAAGGGTCTTTCCTAAAGAACGGCACATTTTGCAGTAATTGTTTCAAGTGAATTAAGATGTGTAGGTGTTAAGACTGTTAATTTTACCCTAATAGTAATGCTCCTACCTATACAAAGATTACTCGAGTTTATTATAGCTGTTAATAAACATAATAATTAACATATGTTAATAAACATATGAATTTAATAAAACATTTTGATGTTTTATTAAATCATTTGACTTTATTTAGAAACTTTATCACGTGCTATCTTTAAAATATGATAAAAGTTTATTCCTTATGTTTATGGATTTTATGTAAATTGGTTTTAAAGAAAGAGAATTGGTCATGTTAAGAGAATTGTTATATTTCTATAGGTTTTGTGGCCTAGTCTTTCGAGGACCCTTGTCTGTTCAGGAAGATTGGATTAAGCACTTACAACGACATATTGTAAACGCTAATCTCCCAAGGACTGGAGCTGGCATGGTGGAAGTCACGTCACTACTTAAAAAGCCTGCCTCCATTACAGAAACTTCATTTTCTCTGCTAATGGCTGAAGCAGCTTCATAGAACCAGGAAACCTTTTAAATAGCAAATTTGAATTGGATGTAAATTTGACATTCTTTTTTTTTTTTAAGCCACAATAAATTATCTGTTTATAAATACTAAAGCAGAAAAATGGGGGAAAGTGAATTACAGTGACATCAGAGCAAATCCAATACTTAAAACAGTAAGTAGTCTATATTTTATATAGGGTGGAAGATGTGTTTTTAAGGTTTACGAAGTTTTGTTGGTTAACTGTGTTCACTCAAGAAAAGAGGAGTACATGTAAACAGCCATTAATAAACTGTTGCACATGGATACTTAGAGACAGACTTATTGGAAAATTATGTTTTTTTGCAGTGTTACCAGATCAAGGCTCTGTTTATTCCCCACAAGACTTGCATAGAAAAATAAGATATTATATTTTGTTTGTATGTATTTAGTGTTTTGTATAATACCAAGAACCGATGACTAAATTTACTCAAATTAGGGCATTAAATATCATGTACTTCATAGTTTGAGACTGTTCACTCAAATAGGGCAGAGTACTATTCTATCTAGATGTGTAAGTGTTTTTTTTTAAATCACATGGAACGGTTTTTTTATACTAAAAAGTGGAGGGAGATTTGTTTAAACAAGTATTTCTAAAAGAAATATGTATATAGTTCTGGAAATTATTTGTGGTAAGGAAATATTCTTTACTCCAGTTGCATTTCTCAGACAATAAAGTGGTGCATCCATGCTACCTCCTACTTTGTCAACAAAGATGCTATTTACCCTTTACATTTTTGTATCATAATAGATTTAAAAAATCTAATGTTCTTTATTGCAAGACATTCTTTTGTTAACAGATTTGTTTCTTTTTAATGTTTTACCTAAAATTTGACATGCTTACAGGTTTGCCTCTTACTTTATTTAACATTGTAGAAATGTAATTAATAAACAATGCTCACTACACAGTTTAGAATAGACGTTCTCGTTTATATTATCTTCCAAATTTGATCAGTTAGCCAAACTTAATACACCAATTAAAATATTTCTACATATGATGAGAATGTTTACAATTTAAATTTTAGAACTTGTTTTGGATGTGATTATATGTACGAAAATCATGTAACACTATGCTCATGCTAAGAACCGACATAACAGAATTACTGAAATAAATGTGCTGTGAGGAATGGAAAATACGGTGCAGGTGTCTTGGTCATGATAAATTGTGATTCTTTTTAGAATTTTTTTCCAAAAACAAGTTAGTTCTTTTAATCTGAAATCAGATTCCTTTACAAACAACAGTTTTTGTATGCAAGCACCATTTTATTTCATGTAGTATGGCTAATACTATAGTTGAACCAAGGATATGCATTGATTCTTTGCTTTGTATGTAAATAAAGTTAAAAACAGTTAAAATAAGGAGTATTTTGGTAGAGTATATACATACCTCACTGCCAGTGAAATTGCTTTCCTATGGTATATCTCCTTACCAGAAAAATCTCTAAATAAAAAAAGGTTTAAAGAAAATTAAAATGTGAAACATTTCTTATTTTTATCATTAGTAGAAATAGTTCACTTCAGATTGTGTTTCATTGGATTTAAATTGTTGATACTTACCAGGTGACTTGTCAATATGTTGTATGTGAGAAAGATCATTTTTCCCCCTTTCATGATTAATCAAACCTTTAAATTCAGATCCATCTTATATGCAAAATTAGAAGGTTGGACTAGATGAATCATTCCCAACCAAGGGTCTCCTGATCCTTAGGTTAATAGATAAGGGAAAAGTACTTGTAAGTTATTTTCAATTTTACAAAAGGCCTGATAAAAACTTTGTATTTGTCTGTAGTGACAAAACTAACTGAAATATCACATTTCTTTACTTTTGAGTGAAAATAACACCAAGTCTGTATATATTGGTTATCTCTTATTGAGCAAGTTTCATTGATAGTTCTATGTCTTTGAATATATATTTTAAAATTGGAAGACATACTACATAGCAAGTAGAGTCCAGAAGTGAAAAAAAAAATCCTAACAGGAGTCTTGGTGGGAAGGCTAGTAATCACTAGAGCCCCTTTTCACTCTAATTCTTTTTTTTTTTTTTAAGACAGAGTTTCACTCAGTCACCTAGGCTGGAGTGTAGTGGTGTGATCATGGCTCACTGCAAACTCAACCTCTCAGGACTCAAGTGATCCTCCCACTCAGCCTCCCGAGTAGCTGGAATTACAAGCACACGTCATCACTCTCGGCTGGTTTTTGCCGCGTTGCCCAGGCTACATTCTAACTTCTGGGCTCAAGAGATCCTCTTGCCTTAGCCTCCCGAAGTGCTGAGATTACAGGCATCAGCCACGACACCTGGCCCCCTAATTTTTACACGTCTGTGATTTTGTCTTGTCAGGCCAAATATCACCATGTGTGAATACAAGTAGAAGAATTAGTTTGACCACAGTTTTGGAATCAAAACTACATTTAATTTTTAAATATGTTGAATTATATATGTAAATTATATTTATAATTTATATAAATTATAAGGAGAAATATAAATTATATTTCTCCTTCTAGATATATAAAGAATTTAGTCATCAGAATAGAATATTTCACATCAGAAACAGGAGACTGGAGTGACTCCTGAAATGTAAATGAAGCAAAGAGCATTTTTCATAGTAAAGATATTTAGATTACAAATTTTAAAGAGTTCTTTAGGAAGCATTCAGAATTCACCTTTTATTTGGCAACTAGAAAGTTAATATATTTTCATTTGGTTCCCACTAGAAGAAAATTATAAAATATTGTCTCAAATTGCATGATAGATTTTCATGTCAGCATATGGCCTGATTATCATTCAGTATTGACTAATTTTCTTTTAATTCTTTTACCATTGACTGAGATATGAGAGCTTCTAATGCTAAATTAGGGCTTAAAAAAAAATCCAGTCAGAAGTGTTGATTTATTTAATGGCTTTAAGACAAAAAAGTTAACTTCTATATATTATTTTCTACTATACTTCTTTAGAATATATTAGAACTGTGGCATTACTCATATCTGTATTTTAGATTTCACTTGTATTTAATTATGGGTTGGGGAGATAACGGCTTTTCAGTAGTAATATACTAGACTTTTTTAAAGAACATACACAACTTCTCAAGAACTGTCCAATTAGAACACAGAGGGGTTTTTCCTCACTAAGGCAAGAGGGTAGGCACATTAGCTCACGCCTGTAATCCCAGCACTTTTGGAGGCTGAGATAGAAGATTCACTTGAGCCCAGGAGTTTGAGAACAGCTTGGGCAATGTAGCAAGACCCCATCTCTGTGAAAGAAAAAAAAAAAATTTTAAGGCATGGTGGTGTGCAGCAGTAGTCCCAGCTACTCAGGAGGCTGAGGTGGGAGGATTGCTTGAGCCCAGGAGTTCAAGTTGAACACAGTGAGCTGTAACAACGCCCCTGCCCTCTACAATGGGGCAACAGAGAGAGACCCTGTCTCTTAAAAAAAAAAAATGTAATCTATGCCCAATTAGATTAATTAGATTTAATTAAATATTAAATCTAATATTTAAAAAATATTAGAAAACAAAAAATAAAAAGTGGGGAAATTACCTGTGATAGCATCACTCAAAGATACCTACTTTTAAACAGCTTGATTTCTTTCTCTCATCTGTCTTACTGTTTCAATATAATTATGATCAGAACATATTCTATCTTATTTTATCAATAATTTTACATTTGAGTGCTGCATTGTAGTCTAACCTTTGAATACCACATAATTTATGTTAATCCTTGAATACGACGAAAGCCAGTCCCCATCTGTGATATTTCAAATGACAGATTAGAATCATTTTTCATCTCCACTGCAGAAGATAGCGACCATATTTGTTTCAACAATGGGAACTTCTTTTCTGATTTTGAGGGCCAGCCATATTCGATTATAGATCTTTCATCAGTAGCCCATACCTTTACTACAACCTTGGCTTTTCTTATCACAGATTGTTGAATAATACCTTTAATAGTTTAGACAACAGCTGTAATAATAAATAAATTTTACAGAATCGATATCTCATACTGAATGATTCTTAGATTAGGCCAAAAGTCAAGGTGAATAAAGAGTTCATATAATCTAATAAATTACTGATTTATTTCTTGTTAAAATTTTAGATAAAAAGAAAAAAATACATAGAATTCTCCACATTAGAAATTTATCATATGCCCCTCTGGTCTTGTTTTTCTGTTTGTATATTTTTTCTTAAAAAAAAAAAAAAAAAAAAAAAGCAGAAGAACTTGCTGTGCAGAAATTGACCCTTTATTCTTTTAGCAGTAGATCCATCAACATTTTCATGCCACTAAATGTTCATCTTAAGTATACTTAAATTTTTTACAGTTTTCTATTATCCTGTACATTTACTCCTCCATTGTTGCTCATTTTATATTGGCTCCAGGATTGGACATCATAAAGAATGCTTTTGTCGGCTCACGTCTGTAATCCCAGCACTTTGAGAGGCTGAGGTGGGTGGGTCACCTGAGGTCAGGAGTTCAAGACCAGCCTGACCAACATGATGAAACCCCTTGTCTACTAAAAATACAAAAATTAACTGGGCTTGGTGGTGGCCACCTGTAACCCCAGCTACTCGGGTGGCTGAGGCAGCAGAATCACTTGAACCTGGAAGGTGGAGGTTGCAGTGAGTTGAGAACATGCCATTGCACTCCAGCATGGGCAACAGAGTGAGACTCAGTCTCAAAAAAAAAAAAGAAGAATGCTTTTGATGATCATTCTTGCAGTAAATTGTGCACATATAAAATTATTTTCTTAGTAGAGTTAGTAGATGAAGAGTTGAATATTCCTCATACGGTTGAGGCTTTATGTATACATTTCCAAATTATTATTCCAGTAACTGTATTCTGCTAATTTCAATGTATGAGACTGATATACAGTTCATCTCATCCTTGCCAGTATATTCTTCTAAACAAAACTTTGCTTATTTAGTATGTAAAAAGTGATATTGTGGTCATTTTTAAGTGATAAAATATGTGAATTTTTCTTCTTAAAGAAATTACCTTTCTGATTTTAAATGAATATATATAATAATATACATACAATTATATTTTGCTGGATGATTTGTCTAAAATAAGCTCTGATTTCATAATTGGCCACCATTATAATGGAGAGTTTTAAGTGTCCTTAACCTGTAGTTGTTTTCAAGAGATCTTTGACTATTGTATTGTGTGGTGTGTCAATATGCATTTTTCTGGGGGCTCCGTAGCATTTAATTGCTCTGTGACCCCCACCTACCCCTAAAAAAGTAAACAATAACTAATTTGAAAGTAGCGTATGTCTCCATACCAACTGTCAAGTGGTTTGTGTTTTTGAGTATAATCCTAGACAAATTTTAATTAAAATGAACCCTCAGAATCTTCTGGCATATAAATTGGTGGTGTGCGGGAATTAAAAAAAAAACTCTTCTGGCATAGGTTTTTTTGTTTGCTTTTATATCATGTGAAAAAGAGATAGCATTAAATGTGAATTGTTTTGTGTCTTCTGAGCAAGTTGGTAGAAAAATATTACTTAGAAGTTTGCTCTAAAAAGATGATTTCTTAAGGATATAAACCCAAAGATTAGTTCTTTCTTAAGTTTTTAAGATGAAACTCGGGATTTTTTTTTTCTATTGATGAGTTTAGCAAATTTCAGCAAATACTTAGAAGTAAGGAGTTTTTAGATAATGTGTAGTCACATTTACAACGTTAGTAGAACTTTAAAAGCATTTAAAACTGCGTATCTAAATTCAGTATATTCAGTTTCTATTTGAAGCATCTCTGTTCCCTGAGTTAAAACCATTTCAAGTATCTTTTACAAATGTAACAATTAGTCTTAATATGTAGAATCTTGGATTATCTTGGTTATTTCAGTGCCTCAGATAACAGTAAGGTTTCTACTTTAAAATCGTTAGTACAAGTCCAAGTTGATTACTCATTTGTACATTTTTAGATTGGATTTAGAAGGCTGAACTGTTAGACTAATAGACTAGATAATTCTTAAATATTATAAATACTTAAAAATTTTAAAATATGAACAACTTGCCCCTTACCAAATTGGCTTTATTGCAAGAAAAAATAAATAAATATGTTACTCTAATATTTAAAGAAGTGACCTTAATTACTCTAAAGATGAGATGTAGAACATTGCCAGCACCCCCAATTAAAGTCTCTTCCTTCCGTTACCATTATTTTGACTTTCCTAATAATCATTTGTTTACCATTCTTAATAGTTTGACTCCTTGTGAATGATTACAGTCTGCTTTGTCCTGTTTTTGCATTTCATAGAAATGGAATTATACCAAATGTCTTCTTTTGTGACCTGTTGCTTTTGCTTCTACCATCTTTGAAGTTCATCTCTGTTAGTAGCTGTAGTTTATTCATTTTCATTGCTGTATATTATTCTATAGATATGCCACATTTCATTATCCATTTTTGTTCTTGATAGACATTTGGGTTCTCAGCTTATGGCTTTTAAAAGCTATGGAGCTATGAACATTTTTATTATGTCTCATGATGAACATCTGCATATTTATCTTAAGGTATATGCCAAGGAGTAGAATTTTTTAGTTATAGATAATAGAGTTTATGCTTCTTATAGATAAGCCACTGTTTTCCAAAAGAATGACTGTACATGTTTTTACTCCCAGGAGTGTGTCAGAGTTCTTGTTCCTCTATAGCCTCACTAATATAGTCAGACTTTTAAATTTTTACTCATTAGTGCATATAAATGATATTTCATTGTGAACTTAATTTGCATTTCCCTGATTACTGTGAGGCTGATTGTTCTTTCTTATGTTTATTGGCCACCTGTGTTTCTCTTTTGAAAAATGCCTTTGCTAATTGCCCATATTTTTCTATTGAGATATCTTGTTTTTTTTCCATATTGACTCTTAGGAATTCCACTAATCCTTAGGTTATATGTGTTGCAGATACCCTCTTCTTTGTGGCTGTATTTTTTGCTTGCTTTATGGTGACTTCTAGTGAATGCTTTTAAATTTCTTAGTCATTTTATGCCACATGTTCTTGGCTTTTGTCTGATGATGCCTTTATTCAGTTAATTTTTTTTTCACTGTTTAGGGTTTATTTGATGTTTTTAGTTAGTGTGGATATTCACTTAATTCTAGGATGATATTTTTACTGGGTATGGAATTCTATATTGATAGTTATTTTTCCCTCACATATTGAGGCTATTCCATTTATTTTCTGCCTTGTTGCAAGTTCAGTTGTTGCTTATCTTATATGTTCTGGATTTTCTGACTGATTTTTAGATATTTATCTTTATCATGAGTTTTTTAAGTTTGACTTTATGATGTTCATGTAGGAATTTTTAGTAGTTGTCTTTTTTTTTTTTTCCCCCTTAGGAAGATTTTTTTTTTTATACTTTTTATTGCATTTTAGGTTTGGGGGTACATGTGAAGAACATGCAAGATTGTTACATAGGTACACACATGGCAGTGTGACTTGCTGCCTTCCTCCTCATCACCTATATCTGGTATTTCTCCCCATGCTATCCCTCCCCACTCCCCACCCCCCGCTGTCCCTCCCCTTTTTCCCCCCAAATGACCCCAGTGAGAGATGCT
>PVKV010016766.1:0-49800 GCA_004027835.1 Alouatta palliata | reverse complement strand
CTTAGGATTGTCTTGGCTATGTGGGCTCTCTCTTGGTTCCATATGAAGTTTAAGGTGTTTTTTTCCAGTTCTGTGAAGAGGGTCATAGGTAGCTTGATGGGGATAGCGTTGAATCTATAAATTATTTTGGGCAGTATGGCTATTTTCATGATATTGATTCTTCCTAACCATGAGCATGAAATGTTTTTCCATCTGTTTGTGTCCTCTTTTATTTCCTTGAGCAGTGATTTGTAGTTCTCCTTGAAGAAGTCCTTTACATTCCTTGTTAGTTGTATTCCTAGATATTTTATTCTCTTCATAGCAATTGTGAATGGGACTTCACTCTTGACTTGTCTCTCTTTTAGTCTGTTGTTGGTGATAGGAGTGCTTGTGATTTCTGCACATTGATTTTGCATCTGAGACTTTGCTGAAGTTGCTTATCAGTTTAAGGAGATTTGGACTGAGATGATGAGGTCTTCTAAATATACAATCATGTCATCTGCAAATAGCGACAAGACTTCCTCCTTTCCTAATTGAATACCCTTTATTTCTTTTTCTTGCCTGATTGCTCTGGCTAGAACTTCCAATACTATATTGAATAGGAGTGTTGAGAGAGGGCATCCTTGTCTAATGCCAGATTTCGAAGGAAATGCTTCCAGTTTTTGCCCATCCAGTATGATATTGGCTATGGGTTTGTCATAGATAGCTTTTATTATTTTGTGATACATTTCATTGATGCCTAGTTTATTGAGAGTTTTAGCATAAGGGTCTGTTGAATTTTGCTGAAAACCTTCTCTGCATCTATTGAGGTAATCTTGTGGTTTTTGTCTTTGGTTCTGTTTATGTGGGGATTACACTTATAGACTTTTATATGTTGAACCAGCCTTGCATCCCCAGGATGAAGCCCATTTGATCATGATGGATAAGCTTTTTGACGTGCTGTTGCATTTGGTTTGCCAGTATTTTATCGGAAATTTTTGCATCTATGTTCATCATGGATATTGGCCTGAAGTTTCTTTTTTTGTTGAGTCTCTGCTGGGTTTTGGTATCAGGATGATGTTGGTCTCATAAAATGATTTGGGAAGGATTCCCTCTTTTTGGATTGTTTGGAATAGTTTCAGAAGGAGTGGTACCAGCTCCTCTTTGTATGTCTGGTGGAATTCGGCTGTAAACCCATCTTGGTAGGATATTAATTGCTGCCTCAACTACAGCTCTTGTTATTGGTCTATTCAGGGTTTCGACTTCTTCCTGGTTTAGTCTTGGGAGGGTGCAAGTGTCCAGGAATTTATCCATTTCTTCCAGGTTTACTGGTCTATGTGCATAGAGTTGTTTGTAGTAATCTCTGATGGTAGTTTGTATGTCTGTGGAATTGGTGGTGATATCCCCTTTATCATTTTTAATTGCATCTATTTGATTCTTCTCTCTTTTCTTTTTTATTAATCTGGCTAGTGGTCTGTCTATTTTGTTGATCTTTTCAAAAAATCAGCTCCTGGATTTATTGATTTTTTGAAGGGTATTTTGTGTCTCTGTCTCCTTCAGTTCTGCTCTGATCTTAGTTATTTCTTGTCTTCTGCTAGCTTTTGAGTTTTTTTTGGTCTTGCTCCTCTAGTTCTTTCAATTTTGATGATAGGGTGTTGATTTTATATCTTTCCTTGCTTCTCATGTGGGCATTTATTGCTATAAATTTTCCTGTAGACACTGCTTTAAGTGTGTCCCAGAGATTCTGGTATGTGTGTCTTCATTCTCATTGGTTTCAAAGAACATCTTTATTTCTGCCTTCATTTCATTGTTTATCCAGTCAACATTCAAGAGCCAGTTGTTCAGTTTCCATGAAATAGTGTGGTTATGAGTTAGTTTCTTATTCCTGAGTTCTAATTTGATTGCCCTGTGGTCTGAGAGACTGTTTGTTATGATTTCCATTCTTTTGCATTTGCTGAGGAGTAATTTACTTCCAATGAGGAGGTCAATTTTAGAGTGGGTGTGATGTGGTGCTGAGAAGAATGTATATTCTGTAGATTTAAGGTGAAGAGTTCTGACGATGTCTATTAGGTTTACTTGGTCCAGATCTGAGTTCAAGTCCTGAATATCCTTGTTAATTTTCTGTCTCATTGATCTGTCTAATGTTGATGGTGGAGTGTTAAAGTCTCCCACTATTATTGTGTGGGAGTCTAAGTCTCTTTGTAGGTCATTAAGAAATTGCCTTATGTATCTGGGTGCTCCTGTATTGGGTGCGTATATATTTAGGATCATTAGTTGTTCTTGTTGCATTGATACTTTTGCCATTATGTAATGCCCTTGTTTGTCTCTTTTGATCTTTGTTGGTTTAAGGTCTATTTTATCAGAGACTAGGATTGCAACTCCTGCTTTTCTTTGTTCTCCATTTTCTTGGTAAATCTTCCTCCATCCCTTTATTTTGAGCCTATGTGTGTCCTTGTGTATGAGATGGGTTTCCTGAATCCAGCACACTGATGGGTTTTGACTTTTTAGCCAATTTTCCAGTCTGTGTCTTTTGATTGGGGCATTTAGCCCATTTACATTTAAGGTTAATATTGTTATGTGTGAATTTGATCCTGACATTTTGATGCTGGCTGGTTGTTTTGCCCATTAGTTGATGCAATTTCTTCATTTCTTCAATGGTCTTTACAATTTGATACATTTTTGGAGTGGCTGGTACTGGTTGTTCCTTTCTATGTTTAGTGTTTCTTTCAGAAGCTCTTGTAAGGCTGGCCTGGTAGTGATGAAATCTCTCAGCAATTGCTTGTTTGTAAAGGATTTTATTTCTCCTTCGCTTATGAAGCTTAGTTTGTCTGGATGTGAAATTCTAGTTTGCAAGTTCTTTCCATTAAGGATGTTGAATATCGGCCCTCACTTTATTCTGGCTTGTAGGGTTTCTGGAGAGAGATCTGCTGTGAGTCTGATGGGCTTTCCTTTGTGGGTAACCCACCCTTTCTCTCTGGCTGCCCTTAGCATTTTCTCCATCATTTCAACCCTGGTGAATCTGATGATTATGTGCCTTGGAGTTGCTCTTCTTGAGGAATATCTTTGTGGTGCTCTCTGTATTTCCTGGACTTGAATGTTGCCTGCCTCGATAGTGTCGAAAAGTTCTCCTGGATAATAACCTGAAGAGTGTTTTCCAGCTTGGATTAATTCTCTCTGTCACATTCAGGTATACGTATCAAACGTAGATTAGTTCTTTTCACATAATCACATTCTTCTTCGAGGCTTTGTTTATTTTCACTCTTTTTTTCTCTGATCTTGCCTTCTTTTTTTTTTTTTTTTGCTTGTGGGAATTTTTGTTTTTTTAAAATTTTCCATTACAAAGAATGATTTTCAAAAGAAAACTGCTAATTAAAGTGGGCTTAAAACTTGAGTTGGATTGTTTCACGGAAAACTAATTATGAATTATATATTTATTACATACATGTCCACATCCATGCAAAACTTTCCAGATTGAGAACATATTTCCCCACTAAATCTAAATCTTAGAAGAGTTTGCATCATGAAGTAAAGAAAAAGAGCATCTATTCAAAGTCCAGACTCATTAAATAACTTAGAACAAGGGTCAATATGTGAATGAGCAATCTATTTGTTTACCTTTCACAACATTTCTGAAGTTTCTGATGTACCATATGGATATCTATTCTTTGGAGGTGAATAAATTATTCACCTTGGAGTTGTTATTACCAAGTCTTGGACCTCAACACTTGGTTTATTTATAGTCAACAAAATGTCAGAAAATTGTGTGTCAGCAATAAACACGTCACTAGTGACAAGTATAGAAATTACCTCGGATAGTTTTCAGTGATCTTGCCTTCTTGTTTTATTTCATTGAGTTGATCTTCAATCTCTGATATCCTTTCTTCTGCTTGGTCGATTCGGCTATTGAAACTTGTGTATGCTTTGCAAAGTTCTCATGTTGTGTTTTTCAGCTCCATCAAGTCATTTATATTCTTCTCTAAGCTGTTTATTCTCATTAGCATTCTTCTAACCTTTTTTCAAGGTTCTTAGTTTCTTTGCATTGGGTTAGAACTTGTTCTTTTAGGTCAGGAAAGTTTGTTATTACCCACCTTCTGAAGACTGTTTCTGTCAATTTATCAGACTCTTTCTCTATTCAGCTTTGTTCCCTTGCTGGTGAGCAGTTGTGATCCCTTGGAGGAGGAGAGGCGTTCTGGCTTTGGGTGTTTTCATCCTTTTTGTGCTGGTTTCTCCCCATGTTCATGGATTTATCTACCTGTGGTCTTTGTAGTTGATGACTTTTGGATGAGGTCTCTGAGTGAATGTCCTTTTTGTTGATGTTGAAGTTATTTCTTTCTGTTTTTTAGTTTTCCTTCTAACAGCCAGTCCTCTCTGCTGTAGGACTGCTGGAGGTCCACTCCAGAGCTTGCTTGCCTGGGGATCACCTCTGGTGGCTGCAGAACAGTAAGGGTTGCTGCCAGTTTCTTCTTCTGTTATCTTCTTCCCAGAAGGGTACCCACCAGATGTCAACCTGAGCTCTCCTTTATGAAATGTCTCTTTGGATATGCAGGAGTTGGGGAGCTGCCTGAGGAGACAGTCTGTCCCTTATAGGAGCTCAAGTGCTGAGCTAGGAGTTTCATTGTTTCATTCAGAGCTGCTGGGCAGATACATTTAAGTCTGCTGCAGCAGAACTTATAATCACATTTTTTCCCAGGTGCTCTGTCCTGGGAAGGTGGGGCTTTATTTATAAGTTCCTGACATGCTGCTGCCTTTTTTTCAGAGATGCCCTGCCCAGCAAAGAGGTAGTCTAGTCACAGTCTGCTAGCAGAGGCATTGCTGAGCTGCTATGGGCTCTTCTCAGCTGCTGTGTGAACTTTCTTGCAGTTTTGTTTACAGAGGTACAGATAGAACTGCCTCAGTAATGGTGGTCTGCCTTAGTAATGGCGGGCTGCCTTGGTGATGGTGGACTGCCTCGGTAGTGGTGGATTGCCTAGGTAATGGCTGACGTCCTTCTTCCCACCAAGCTGGACTATCCCATGTCCAGCTGTGCTTGCTGTGAAACTCTCAATCCAGAGTGTTTCAGATAGCTGGTCTTTGTGGGGGTGGGACCCGCTGAGCCAGATCACCTGGCTCCCTGTTTCAGCCTTTTTTTTTTTTTCAGTTGAATGGATGGCTCTGTATCCCTGGCGTTCCAGGTGCCAGTTTAAATGGCTGCCCAGATTTGTGTGAGTTTTTGTGTGGAGACCTGCAGTGCCAGCTGAAATGGCCATGTTGATAACTCATGGCACTTTTCAGCCTGGGAAACTCCTGGTCTGTGGGCAGTAAAAGCTTGTTTGGAAATGCAGTGATCACTCACCCTCTGTGTTGTTCTCACTGGGAACTGCACTCCAGAGCTGTTTCTATTTGGTTATGTTGGATCCCCACAAGAAAAAGCTTTAAGCTTTAAGCTTTTCACTGTTTAGTATAATGTAAACTATGGGTTTGTCATATATGGCTTTTATTGTGTTGAGGTATGTTCCTTTTATACCTAATTTGTTGAGAGATTTTATCATGAAGGGATGTTGAATTTTATTAAATTCTTTTTACTCAATCTATTGAGATGATCATATGATTTTTGTTCTTCATTCTGTTGAATGATGTATCATATGTATTGAGGTGTGTATGTTGAGCCATCCTTGCATCACTGGGATAAGTCCCACTTGATCATGCTGTATTATCTGTTTGATGTGCTATTGGAATTGGTTTATTAATATTTTTTGGAGGATTTTTGAATCTATGTTTATTAGAGATATTGCCCTACACTTTTCTGTTTTGTTGTGTCCTTGCCTAGTTTTGGTATGTTGGCTTCATAGAATGAGTTAGAAAAAAATTTCCTTCTCTTCAATTTTTTTGGAGTAGTTTGAAAATAATTAATGTTAGTTCTTCTTTATATGTTTGGTGGAATTCAACAGTAAAGCCATCTAGTTCTGGGCTTTTCTTTGTTGGGAAATTTTTTTTTTTAATTACTGATTCCATGTGTACTATTATTGGTCAGTTTGGGTTTTCTGTTTCTTCTTGGTTTAATCTTGGTAGGTTATATCTGTTCAGGAACTTATCCATTTCCTCCAGGTATTTAAAAATCCTTTTGTTGTTTCATTAATCTTTTGGGGTAGTTTTGTATCTGTTTTTTTTAGTTCTTCTCTGATCATTATTATTATTTTTCCTTCTACTCTTTTAGGATTTTGTTTTTGCTTTTCTAGTTTCTTGAGATGTATTGTTTGGTTGTTTATTTAAAAATCTTTCTACTTTTATGAGGTAGGTGCTATCATTATAAATTTTCCAATTAGTACTGCTTTTGTTTGTATCTCAAAGGTTTTGGTGTATTGCATTTTTATTTTCATTTGTTTCAAGACTTTTTTTATTTCCTTCTTAGTTTCTTCATATACCATTTTGTTAGTTAGTAACCTGTCAATTGAAAAATACATGTCAATTTCCATGTAACTGTATAGTTTCCAAAGTTCCTCTTGTCAGTTATTTCTAGCTTTATTCAACTGTGGCTTGAGAAGATAATTGATATGATTTTTATTTAAAAGTTTTTTGAGATTTGTTTTGTGATCTAGAATATGGTCTATCCTTGAGACTGTTCCATGGGCTAATGAGAAAAATGTGTATTTTGCAGCTGTTGGATACAATATTCTGTAAATATCTGCTAGATCCATTAAGGCTACAATATTGTTCAAGTCCAAAGTTTCTTTGCTAATTTTCTGCCTGGATGATCTGTCCAATGCTAAAATTGGGTGTTGATGTCCCTCAGCTATTACTGTGTTGGTGTCTACCTCTCATTTTAGCTCCAGTGTGTGCTCCAATACTGGGTGAATATATATTTACAATTTTGTATTTTCTTACTGAATTGATACCTTTGCCATTACATAATTACTTTTTTTTAAACTATTGTATATTTTGTAAGAAATATGTATAGCTGCTACTGTACACATTTGGCTTCCATTTGCATGGAATATCTTTTTCTATCTTTTCACTTTCAGTCAATATATATCTTTACAGATAATGTGACTTTCCTGTGGGAAGCATATAGTAGGATATTGTTTTTATCCATTTATCCAATATACATCTTTTAATTGGGAAATCTGAGCTCTGTACATTCAAGGCTGTTATTGTTATGAGGACTTACTCTTGTCATTTTGTTAATTGTTTTGTATACACTTTGTTCCTTTCTTTGCTCTTATTTTTTATCTTTCTGGTTTTTTTCTTTGTAGTGATATTGTTTGATTCCTTTCTCTTTCTAATTCGTGTATCTGATATACCATTGAGTTTTATACTTTCATGTGTTTTTTTATGATAATCAATATTGTTTTGCTTCCAGGTGTGGGATGTTCTTAAAGATTTCTTGTAGGGATGGTCTAGTGGTGATGACTTTCCCCAGTTTTTGCTTGTCTGGGAAAGATTGTTTCTCCTTCATTTCTGAAGGTTAGGTTTGCTGGGTTTAGTATTCTTGGTTAGGATTTGCTTTCTTTCAACACTTTGAATATATCATCCCATTTTCTCCTGGCATATGAAATTTCTGCTAAAAATGTTTAATGTGGCTGGGCATGGTGGCCCATGACTGTAATCCCAGCACTTTGGGAGGCTGAGGCAGGTGGATCCCTTGAGGTCAGGAGTTCGAGACCAGCCTGGCCAACATGACCCTGTCTCTACTTAAAAAAAAATACAAAAATTACCCAGGCATAGTGGTGTGTGCCTGTAATCCTAACTACTTGGGAGGCTGAGGCACAAGTATCACTTGAACCTAGGTGGTGGAGGTTGCAGTTAGCCCAGACTGCACCACTGCACTTCAGCTTGGGAAACACAGTAAGACTCCATCTCAAAAAAAAAAAAAAAAAAAGAAAAAAAGAAAAAAAAATCTAATGTTAGTTTGATGAGGACTCCTTTATATGTGACTGGAAGCTTTTCTCTTGCTGGTTTTACAATTTTTTCTTAGTCTTTGACTTTTGACAATTTGTGTGTGCTTTGAAGAGGACTTTATTGAGGGGGATAAACATAATTGGACTTATTTGAGTTTCCTATGTTTAGATGTCTCGATCTCTCCCAATACTTGGGAACTATTATTTCATGACATAGTTTTTCTTTGCAGTTTCCCATTTGTTACAGTTTTGTAACTCCCACAGTGTGAATATTAGTTTACTTTACAGTATCTCATATGTCATGTAGGCTTTCTTCATCCTTTTAAAATTTATCATTATTTTTTATTGTCTTACTGGATCGTTCAAAAGATAAATTATCTTCAAATTCAGAACTTTTTTCTTTTGCTTAATGTAGTTTACTGTTGAAGCTCTCAACTGTATTTTTAATTTCCTTCATTAAATTCTTCAGTTCCAAGATTTGTTTTATTCTTTTTATGATATCTATCTCTGTTTTTGAATTTTTTTTATTTCATGAATTGTTTTCCTGATTTCTTTGTATTGTATACCTGTGTTCTATCTCACTGAGTTTCCTTAAGATCATTATTTTGAATTCCTTTTCAGACATTTTATATATTTTCTTTTCTTTGGTGTATGTTTCTGGAGAATTATTGTGTTCCTTGGAGGTGTCATGTTTCCTTGCTTTTTGTTTATTTGTCTTTACATTAATCTAGTGCATCTAGATGCATCTAGTGTAACAGTTGATTCATAAAATTTAGTGGAATAGATTTTGTAGGGAAAGACTTTGTCTTGTAGATCTGTCTATACTGCTGGTTGGATAGAGTGCTGTGGATGCAGTCGTGGTATCTCCATAAGATTTCTTTGGCTCTAATTAATATCATCAGCATCTGTGAGTTCATCAGTGTCTTAGGCTGCATTTGTTTGTACATTTCTTTCTGTGGGGCATTTTTGCTGGGGACTGGGACATCAGGTGGGCCAGTCCTTAGGTCCCTGAATGGCACATGCAGGCACTGGTGGTGGCAGCAGTGGGGCCAAAGCAGGCTGGTACTCATTCCTGGGTGGCATGCACAGGTGTGTGGTGACCTAACTGTTAAAGAGGCAGCTATTAGCAGCTGCAGACACAGGAAAGTGAATCTCAGGCTCTGGAAAGCATGTGTTTTGGCTTTTTATTTGTCCTGGGAGCAGCCTCCTGATGTGCTGGACCACTTATTCCCTTTAGTGTAGGATGCTGTGTGGACTTGAGTGCCAGAGACCCAACACTAGGGTTGTGCCACTGAGTTCAGCTGGTGTTGCAATGTTGTTGCCCTCTGGGTGTAGGTGAGGGAATGTCAGCTGGGCCCCAGGGATGTGGAGATGCAGGGATTATTAACTCCCAGGGCACGATGGACTCTGGTGGTGGCTCTGCTCTCAAAATGGTACCCTACTGCAGCCATCTGGATCCGGTAGGCCTGGGGGAAGAGAGTTCCCAGTGTGGATTCCCTTTCTAGGACAATGCAGTAGCATGGACTCCAGGGACCTTCCTATACTGGGTTCAGGGCTTGTGAAGGTTGAGAGGCTCTCCTGTAGCAGCATTGCAGGTGTCTGTGGTGGAAATGAGGGCTGCTTGGACCTCTTGCTTATATTTTCCCCACAGTAGGGATTCCTGCTTGGCTGTGAGTTGATCCTAGGTCCCAGCCAGCTGTGTTGCTTCTCTCTCTGTGCTATCTTCTTGAGTTTCTGTGCCTTAGAAGGTCTTTGCCATTCCCTTAATGAATTCCAGTGTTCTCCTTTAGATCCTCTGTTTGACATGTTACCTATTTGTAGTTTTGGTCCTTCTTTGTGAAGGAGGTGAGTGCTGGGTGCCTCTAGCCAGCCATCTTGATGACCTCTATTTTCATTATTTTTTCTCATTGATCAGTTAGCATTTCTTTATCCTGAAGACCTTCTCTTCAGGTTATTTTAGTATCAGAATAGATTAGTAGATTCTTTTTTTAAAATAGATTTAAATAATTATAATCCATTCTTTTATTATTTATTTTGATGTTTAAATTGCTCAAATTCAGTCAATGGGACTCTCTTCAATTTGGCTTCTGGGTCCTTTTTAGAAGTCCAAATCATTTTTTTGAGAACTAAATAGTGTCTTTAAAAATTATACTTTTCTATGTTTCTGGCTTGCTTGTATAATTGATTTTGCTATATTGACCTTGCAGCCAGTGACCCTGCTGAATTTTTCTATTAGTTTTAATATGGTAACTGGAAATTTAAGACATTTTCTAGTTTGATAACCATATATTTATGCCTAATGACAATTCAATTTTATTCTTTTTCAATTATCTTTTGTTGTTGTTGTTGAGATGGCTAGAACCTTCTATATAAGGCTAATTCTATGTAAGAAAAAGATGTGCAGGCATTAACTTATTCCTGACTTCAAAGTTTCAACATTAAATATGTTTGTTCTGGCTTATTAATTGCTATCCTTTCTCCAAGTATGGGAGGTCTCCCCCTTTCTCTCTCTTTCTCTCTTTCAAAGTTAAAAAATAGCTAATGAGTTTTGAATTTTATCAATTTGTTCTGCATATGTTAAGATGATTACAATGATTACAAGTGTTTTCTCCTTTAATATCTTAATGTGGTAAATTACAATAATATCTTTATAATGTGTACCATCCCTGCATTATTGACATAAACCTTATTTGATATCTTTTAATATACTTTCACATTTAGTTTGGCAATATTTTATTTAGCCTTTTGCATTTATGTATGAGATTGGCTTATATTTTTCCTTTCTTATGTTTCTCTTTTTCCAATATCTACTTGCCTGAAATCATTTGCATTTTCATGGTGTGTGTATTCTCTTCTTGAATGTATGGAAAGGGGTGTTTGTACTTATCTGGATCTGTTTTGTATAGGAGGTGGAGGAAAGTAGAAGTTTAAAACACACACTAAATTTCCTTAGTGAATGTACCTCCATTCAAGCATCTAGGACTTTGAGTAGCATCAGCAGCCATAACATTCACAAGAGCCCTCCAGTGTAGGTCCTAGCCATACAGGATCACATGGTAAAGGAGGAAGAATACGGAAAAGTTGGGTCCCATAGCCCAGGTGACACTCACAAGCAGGGAGCCGTGCAGCCTGGACCCCAAAGGGCTCTCTGTCTTGGCCATGTGTTCCTGCCTCAGTGTCATCGCTTCTCATGTTCCCCATCACTCACAGTTTCTGTGCAAGCTGTGAGCAGGTATTCAGTGCTAAGGAGGCAGTGGTGAGTTCTGAGGTCTCTAATTGGGGTGGAAAAGATGTGTGGAAGGGCTTTGTCATGCTTGTTGCCCTTTGCTTCCCTTTAGGTCTCTACAAAGTGGGCACATCTAGCATTGCGAGGATTAACCTCCTGCCCAGGACTGTTTTTAGGACTGCCTAAGATTTTCATTTCAACTCTTATCAACCAGCATTTCTTTATTAGGCTCACAGAAATCTTGCTTTCTCTGCCCCAGCCTAAATTACGAGCTTGCTCATGTTGACAAGGGAGGAGGATGAGACTTACTCCTCAGGATGCTGCAACTTTCCTCACTGTAGAAGGTGTGTGCATGTGCAATAGCATGTGTTTGTGTGAATGTGTGTGTGTGCATGTGAGTGTGTGCATGTGAGCATGTGAATGTGTGCATATGAGTGTGTGTGCATGTGAGCATGAGTGTGTGTGTGCATGTGAGCTTGTGAGTGTGTTTGTGCATGTGAGCATGTGAGAGTGTGTGCATGTGAGCGTGTGAGTGTGGGTGTGTGTATGTGAGCATGTGAGAGTGTGGGTGTATTCATGTATGGGAGTGTGTGCATGTGTAAGAATCGGTACGTGAGTGTGCAAGTATATGTGCATGTGTGCATATCTATGTATGTATTTGTGTATGAATGTGTGTGTACACGTGTGAGTATGTGGGCATTCTCGTGTGCATGTGGAAGGATGTGCACATGTGCAACTGTGTGCATTTGTGATGGTGTGCACATGTGATATGAGTGGAGATGAGTTCATTTGAGTGCATGTGTGTGTGCATTTGTATGTGTGAATATGCATTTGTGTGTATGTGTGTGTATTTGTGTGTGAATATGTATTTGTGAGTCTGTGCACGTGTGATATGCGAAATGAAAATTTAGTGAAAATTTCCAATTCAGGGATAAATGATACAATCTTGGTGAGAAATTGATGCTTTCTGCCCTCTGTCCTGAGTCTGAAATCATCCCACATACCTTTCATCATGTGAATTCATTTGAGTGCATGTGAGTGTGCATTTGTGAGTGTGTGTATGTGTAAGTGTGCATTTGTGTGTATGTGTAAGTACATTTGTGTGTGTGCATTTGAGTGCACATGTGAGTTCATTTGTGTGCTTGTGAGTGTGCATGTGTATGTGTGTGTGCATTTGCAGGTAAGTGTATGTGTAAGTGTGCATTCATGTGTGAGTGTGCATTTGTGAATGTGTGCACGTGTGATATGTGAGGGTATATGAGTTCATTTGTGTGTATGTATGAGTGTGCATTTGCAAGTGTGTGTATGAGTGTGGTTTTGTGAGTGTGTGTGAGTGTGCCTGTGGCTGTGGCAAGGGAGTCGGAGGTAAGCCCTGTTTGGTGAGTTTGTCCCTCACTGCACCCTTTCACAAGCTTCTGCTCCACTAACCAGGTCACCAATTGTCCTGGGAACCCACCCTCCCTTTCCTGGATTCTCGCCTCTGTTTCTGCTGCTCTTTGTGTCTGCAAAGTCTTTACTGTCCTCGCCCAGCTATGAGTCGAATCTTCTTTTCTTCAGGATCCAGATGAGATGCCTTGTTCTTGACATAGCTTAGTCTGGGATAAACATTTCCTCCTCCTTTAGACTTAGCACATCTGACTTGAATTACACATGTGAGCAGCAGAGCCTCCCGTAGTATATGGAATATGACGCATTTGTCTTTCTATTTCCCCCAATAATGCTCTCCACCCCAGCACTGAAGACAGTGTCTGGCACAAAGAAGGTGCTCAATAATTATTTATTAAAATTGGATAATTCCTGCCTCTCCTTTTTGCTATGTTTAGTGAACATTTTCAATTCAGGGATAAATGATACAATCTTGGTGAGAAATTGGCACTTTCTGCCTATGCCCTGAGGCTAAAATCATCCCATCCCACATCCCTTTAATCACCCGTCTTTCTGTCTCCCCGACTTGAGCAGGCATCCCTCACCTCCCACCCCCACTCTGCAGCTCTGACATGGGCTTCTGCACCATTCCTGCCTCCTTCAGCCGAATGCACACACACAGGATCATTCACAAACCCTGGGCAGGGTTTTGTGTGATGCCCAGATCCAGATGCTAAAATGACTTTAGCTGCATTCTCATGCATGTCACACCTTCTGGGAGAATTAGTGGAGGGCTAGAGAAATGATTCCTAACCCCTACCATGCCTTGAATTATCCCAAAGGAGGTTGGGAGTTTTCAAAACAAAGTTAATTGCAATTCGTGGTAATCACACACATATTTAATGCTACACAACACTTTGAGTCTGAGATAAATGTTGAGAAAATCGAAGTGTCAGAACTCTAGGAAGACTGGGATACAGGGCAATTGAATTATTGTTCTCTAAAAAAGGAAAAAAAAAAAGGCTCCTGAAATAATATGACTTTACACACTTGAAAGTCAAATAAGCTTGTGTGCTGTGGTGAAGACCTCAGGGAATGGGGCTGCCTCTGACACCCTCCAGGGTTGAGAGCCTTGGGCAACCTTCCTGAGCCTGAGTTCCCCTGACTCTTGGGTTCTTCTGGCTCCAAAATCCCATGTGGCACTATTAGTTTAGATTTGCATATTATAGTGGTGGTATTCAATCACATTTGCATTTACTTAGTACCTACAGTATGCCAGGTTTCTAGAAGCACCGATAACATGGATAGTTTATGTAACACCTAAAAATGTAGAGACAGCTGCCTGCTTCTTTGCTCATTTCTCTTTTTTTTTGGCAAAGCCACTTTTCTCATATTCTTGCCTACCAGCCCCCAGGCACCAGGTGCCTGAGAAACGTCTCTCTAAACTCACAGCTGCCATCGGTTCCCCTCTAAGCATGTTGTTTGCTTCATTTCCTCATAAGGACCCATGGAGGCATGGGGACAGCTATTGTTCCCACTTGTTGGGAGAGGAGAGTGAGGCACAGAGGAGTTTCATGGATCCCAGCTGCCTCCGCCCCAGTCTCTGACTCGGCAAGGAGAATGGTCCACAGCTCCCCACAGCTACAGGTCACATTTTCTTGTGTAACTTAAGCCGAGCCAGACCTTGGAACTCACACTTGATTCCATCCCTGCCTCTGCTGAATGGCCTACTTTCTGCTGCGGATATCCTGAGGGTCCACCATCTGCAGGCCAGAAAACCTTCCTGCTTGCACCCTGAGCTGGAAACATCTTGCCTTCCCTGCATGCCCAGTGCCACTCTCCATTCTCCTGGAGCAGTTTGTGCTTCAGGCTTTGTATCAGAATCATTCTCATAGGTCTGTTGGCTCCCATCCTAGATTGTCAGTTTCTTTAAGGTAAGGCACCAATCTAAGTGATTGTCCAAACAGAGAGCCTTTTGGGAGGGAGTGAGAGTGCTATTGACAAGTGCTTTCTAGCAGCAGGTGGAGTCTGGGCCTGTTGTAGGCAAGCCACGCTGTCTAGACACCCAAATTAAGGGGAGGACATGGGGCATGTCAGGGCATCTCTGTACCTCCTGAAGCACTTAGAACACAGCTGAAAATGCTGTGATTATAACACAAGTGCTGAATTCAGGGAAGAAGGAGCAAGCTGCATGACATGGAGAATGCATTTTTATTCCGCTTGTGCCCTTACTGTGCACGGTACATTGTCCGCACCCGTTAGGGGAGCATGCCTTGTTGCAAATCTTGTTGTTTTCAGCTGTTAAAGAAACATGAGATACCCACAGTCAACAGGGAGATGGCGTTTTCCATAATAAGGGGATTTTCATTTCAACATCTTGGACAGTGGAAATGAGAACAGACTGATCGCTTGATGTCCACGAGAGCACATCAGCAGACTCTCGGAGCATAGCAACCGGGGAGCCAGAGGAGTCTTTCAGTCCAAAGACCCCATTTTCTGATAAGGAAACTATAGCCTAGAGGTAGGATGAGGAGCTCAGACCTTCTGACTTCTGAAAAGGTACATTTCCTGCTAAAACTCTCCAATAAAAAGATAAACTTAGTTGTAGTCTAATATAATGGATTATGGTGATGAGATGTTAATGCCAATCACTCAGTGCCTTTCTGTTTGGGGAAATAACTTGAGGAAACATTGATTAAAATTTTTCTTGTTGCGCTTAGCATGTAGAGAAGACGAGGGTCGGGGAACACTACTTGAAGTATAACTCATGCAACTTAGCAGAAGAAATTATTCCAGTCCATTTCTGAGCCACGAAACTCCCGACTAGACTCAAATTTCTAGAGAATGTCTGTGTGTGTGTGTGTGTGTGTGTGTGTGCGCGTGTGTGTTTATACACCACCTTCACAGTGAATCAAACATGCTCTGAATGCTCATGTATCTTTTCAATATAAAGTGATTCGCCTTCCATTTCTGATCAAAACAGTCACACCCTTGGCGGGCCTCTCCTTATGCTGCCCAGGCGCATTTTAAATCACTTCACTGGACCCAGCACAGCTTGACAGGAGCCAGAAGTCACTGTTGAGTTATACATCAAGTGACATAAATCATGCCGACTTCTTTTTGCTTCCTATGGGGAAGAGACTCATATGACCAGAACTGACCTGCCGCTTAGGGTTCTCAAGAGAAAGGTCTTGGAGTGAGTGGTGCAGGGAGCCCGTCCTCTTCTTTCTGGGCAGGTTTTCACTTCACGTTCATGTACACAGGAGCCAGGTGCCCGCCTTTGTCCTCCACCTCGCCCATGGCTGACCCAGGTAGGAATCCAGGCATGTCCAGTTCTAGGAATGTCACCAGTTGGATAATCACATTCTCCAGGTTTCCAACCTATGTGGGTCCTATACTAGGGTCAGTAAGGACAGATTCAGAGATAATGGGTTATGGCAGCTCTCCCTCAAGAAACTCGGCAGGAGCTGGAGACAGGACATATATACTTTTTCTTTAAACTATAAAAGTAACACAGGAGAATTCAAGTTGAAGGTGATGGAGAGAATCTAAATCTTAGAATGATTGTTCCAATACCACAGCAAATGCAAATAGAAAACAGCAAACACATTCACTAGCAGCAATCAGACATTCAGCCTTCCTCAGACATTTTAAGCTGGGAGGGTCAGCAAAAGGGCAGAACTCAGCACAGCTCTGTGACGGCTCCCACTGTGCCTGCCCCCTCCCATCCCGAAGTAGAGCAATTAAAGGTGACTAAATAAAATATTGGAATTTCACCACATCCTTAATTTGGAGGGAAGCCAACTGTGCAGGCGAGTCGGCAGTTTGTTCTAGGACTAATGTGAATATTGGTGCAGAACCACAGAAAAATTAAAGGGGTAACAGTGGATAAATTTCACACATCCTCACATTGAGAAGGCATTTTGAATCCTAAGCAGGATGAATAAAGACAAATGCAGCTAAGAATGCTACAGTAACAATAGTTAGGACAAGAAGAATCGTGAAAACGGAGAGACAGAGTGAGGGAGAGAGAGAGAATCGGAGAGAGAAAAAATCCCAGATAACCTACAAAGGAATACAAACAATTAAAGCAACTTCCCCATTACCAACCACAGGACAGCTGATGGTGGAAGACAGTGGACTGTCTTCAGTGGGTTAAGAACAGACTGGCCATGCTGTACCAGCTACTGTCACTCAAAGGGAGGGAAACATGAGCAGCATTTTCAGACACATTAAATGTCCTCGCTAATAAAAAAGAACTAAAGGATACACTTCAGCCAGAAGAAAAGCACACCTAGATGGGAATAACTGTCAGAAGCAATAGCAGCTAAATACATGAGAAAAGAAAAGAAGTTTTCTGTGAGGAATGCGAGTCCTTTTCATTATCAGCCCCAGAGAGACTTTAAAATGAGGCAGGAGCCAGTCCCTACTTCTTCCTCCCTTGAGCTGTTCGCTTGTCTTTCAAAACTGCCTGCTGTTGCTACAGGTTGCTATGAATTAACCTAATAATACTGCGCTGGACGTTAGGACCCATATCCTGTGGACTAACAATGTGTAGCCAATCACTAGTTAGTACCATTCCTGTAAACCAGTAAGATTCCTGACAAACAACTTTGCATCATGCCACTCCCTGTGCCCTTTTGCCTTCAAAAGTCTGTAACTGCACGAATCTGAGTGTAGATTTAGGCAACTTGAGTCCATGCTCCTGAGTGCCGTCCTCAAGCTTGTCCCGAATCAACCCTTTACTGACATGCATGTTGCCTCCACTTCTTTCTATTGGGTAGACATGAGTAAAATTGTGTTGCTGTGAAAATGTCATAGGTAATTTTTTCATAATTTTAAAGCAAGATGGATTGAAAATACATATTAGATAATAGTAATGTGAAATTTGGGAGTGGAATTTTGTAGGAAAATAATGGATTCGTAAGTCTTTGGTGAGAGTGTATGAAAATCGACTATATTTTGTTAGAAAATACAAAAAAATGCAAGTTGGAAAGAAAGTAACCACTAAAATAACAGAATGGAATATAATACTTTTAGAGAGGTGGAGGAAAACTAGGGATTGATAATGATTTACCTAACAGGCAGGAAAGGAGAAATACAGTAGAAAAATTAAAAATAGTGCATGGAGAACACAGAATAAGGTGGTAGAAATTTATCAGTAACCGCAGTAACTGAAAACAGATAAAATTCACTTCTTAAAAGACAGAGACTTGATATTGAAAAAATCCTTCTGCATGCAATTTGTGAGACATGCTTAGAACACAGTTACACTTAAAGGTTGAGGATAAAATCTTAGGAAAATGCATACAGAAAAATATTAGCTGAAACAAAATTAATACAGCTATGTTACGGAATGAAGTATATTTTGAGGAAAAGTTATGCATGTAATAGATGATGAAAGCAATAATCTGTCAGTAACTTACTGCAATTACAACCTTGTATGTGCCTAACTTTGCAGTCTTGTGAACTATATGACATAACACAACTGAATTGCAAGTAAAAGCTGAAAAATCAGTAATCAGAGTGGGAGTAATTACTAAGGCTTATTGATAGATGATGGTGACAAAAAGTGATGAAACTGCAGATTATTTAAATAACACAACTAATATTGATTGTATACACACATGTGTAAACAACAAATAATGCATATATTCAGTAATCAATAGAAGATTAAAAAAATTCATGTGGGTCACAAAAGAATTCTCAATAAATCCAAGAGATTTGTATAATAAATATCATCATCGCTGACAATGGCACAATGCAATTAGAGATAAAAGGTAAAATACTATTTTGTCCCCCAAGTCATACATTTGAAAATCAACCTTATAATTATCAAAAATGCTAATGGTTATGTTATGATCTATTTGCATATGTGTGCACACATGTACATGAGTGCATGTGCATAAGAACATGGGAATGTGGTATATGAAGGATAATTATCAACATAGAAGATAGTCATTTCAGAGTGGTGATATTCAGGTACTTTTAAAAATATCCTGTTATGCTTTTATTTAGTCATTGTTTTTCTATGGAACATGGTTTATGTCTATTGTAGATATATATTGACATGTATCTATATTATATTTAAATTTATATCTATTACAAATAAATAGAATTTTTATTGTGAATATAATTCTAAATAATTTATTTTTAACAATAAAATTGTATAAAAAGTGAAATTCTTTGTGTTGAACAATAACGAATGCAGTTCTTAGTTTAAATACAAATATTTAAAAATTATGAATTAATAGACTTAATTTAAAGAAAACAATTGAATAATTCCAAATCACAAAGGGGAACATAACGAATATAAAAGCAAGAGGAATACAATAGAAAACAACGAATCACTAGAGATGGCTTAAAAACTAGTTTTTCCTAAAATAAAAATAAAAACTTTGATTTAAATTAAAAGAGAAACTGCAGGCAAAGTGGTATGAGAAACACGAACACACACAGGATAGAACTATAAATTAGATGGAAGCAAGAAAGAGAGAATACAGCATGCCTCACTTTGTGTGGCTCCCACAGGCAGGAATTCATTCATGTGGTTGGTGAAGCAGTGTCTGCTCCCACAGACACACAACAAACACGAACCATCATGGGATGTGGTGGACGGTGGCTTTTATTTGCCTACTTGTCTGAGTCAAGGACATTTTAATTCATACTGGGTTCCTCTATCCTGTTGTGAAATTTTGGAGGGTGTAGGGAGAACCGCTGGGTGACCTGAGAGAGAGTTTGATTGCCGACACAATTGTCGCTCTAGTTTGTGTGTTCATGTATGGATATTTGATGAGCGTAAAGCTCGCATCCATCACAGTCTCTTCCTTTCTCCGTCATCCCTGTTGGTAAATCACATTATTCAGATGCCCTTCCTCCATTGTCTTTTGAGCCTGAATTAGTGAGCGTGGCTAACATCTGAAGAAGTCACGCAGGGAGCGGGGTTGGGGCGGTGGAAATTGGAAACCAGAACAAATGCATCTCCCCATATCCTAGCAGGCAAGCCCGTGCATCCTCAGGACCGCCCTCCTGAGAGAGAACTCGCCCATGAATCTTTCAAGAATTTCCGTCTACTATTGATTTGTGGCCTGTCAGCATCCAACCGGTTAATTTAATTTGATGCAAAAACATAAGGAACTGAGAGTGAACCCAGTATGTCTGGGCAGGGAGGTGGGGCAGAACGTGGTCAGTATCTGAGAAAACCTCACCACCTGCTGGCAGGGAGAAGAGTGGAGGCAGCTCAGAGCATCCCTCTGGTTCTGCGGGAAGTCATGTTCACTTACAAGGTTTTGAGAGGGGAAAAGCTTTTTTGGTCTAAAATGATGATTCAAGTTATGAATTGCATTATTAATATGCAGAAAAATCTGAATTAAAAAATCCATGACCATATTCAGGCAAAATGTTGGTCACAAATTTCTGACAGTTTATTTTTCAAATATATTAACTTTTTGGTTTTTTTTTTTTAAGTGGGCTTTTGCCCCACTGCTCTTTCTTCCTCCTCCATCTCCCGAAGCTCCCAGCTGGAGCAGAGGGGCTGTTCTAATACTTCAGACTCTGGTGAGTCCAAACTCCAGAGGAAATTGACACATTTACATCAGCAGGTGGGTGAGTGTACAGCGTCTTTCTTCTCAGATTTACACCATGTATTTTTCGGTTACTTCATAGAGATTTTTTTTTGTTTTGATTTGTTTCAGAAGCACCAATAGTAAAAAAATCGACTTGACTGAAAATTACACCATTCCTTGGCGTTGCTGTTGCTCTCTTCTTTCAAACCAGGCTGGCTTTCATAAAGAACCTTGCGTTCTTTGAAGGAAAAAACTCTTTTGACAAAAAATGGTATCAAATTCTCATTTAAAGACATGACAGTATGTTTGTGCCGATAGCAAGGTTACGTGCTGACAAAGGTGTGGCTCACAAACATAAAGGCTTGATCCTCCAAGCTGTGGTTGGAGAGATGGTTTTTTCTATGCAGGTACTGCCTGTGGCTTAGGAACCAGCAGTGTCACCTCTGATCACTGAAGTTTGAGGGCAGAGAGGCTGGCATACTTCTGGGAGAGTTTTGTTGCTCTTAAAATCTTGTTTTGTAAGATAACACATTTCTATTCTTAAGCTGTTTTGTGTTGTTTGAGTTTTTACAGCCTGAAATATACAACTTAATATGTATAGATGTCGTATAATTTATTCAGCATTCAGATTGTTTTTAGATTTTTATTTTTCCTCATGAACAATTTCACATTTGATTTCTCCATATGTGTGTGTGTATATACATACCGTGCATACACACACATTCACACATATCTATACATAGGCGTGTACCTACCTCTGCATGCACATGTCGGGGCTTTGAAAAAGATCTCACTAGCTGGGCGTGGTGGCAGGTGCCTGTAAGCCCAGCTACTTGGGAGGCTGAGGCAGGAGACTCGCTCGAACCCAGGGGGTAGAAGTTGCAGTGAGCAGAGATTGTGCCGCTTCACTCCAGCCTGGACGAAAGAAAAAAAAAAGATCCATTAGGCAAATGGGCAGGTGAAAGGCTGTGTGCAATGCTGAGTTGAATGGATGTTGGCAGATCGATCTCCAAGGTTGTCCTCTGATTCGCAAATCTAGTTGTGTTCATTTGCCCGCACTTGCGTCAGTCCTGGAATCAGTCAAGGTTTTAAAGATATGGGTTCATCTGATCTTCTTTTTGGCTTCCTGGAGCAGTGAGATGTCTTTTCGTGGGATCGTATCTATCAGTTGAATTTCCTGTCTTGAATTGCCTATTCATAGATTTTGTCCATTTTTCTTGGGTTGAATTCCACTCTGAATACTTATTGTTTCCTATTTTATAGGTATGTCTTAGGATAAATGTTTGTATCAAAGAAAATTACCATTCAAGAAGAAAATTAATTCTTAGCAAAAATTTGGAATTTTCTTCCTTTGTGTCCTGAAGTACTACATCTTAGCCACTTGAGAATCAGACCAAGTTTCTATTTAGTAAAATTATTATATAATTATAAAATAAAATATTAATTTAAATAATTTTACTATATTATGTTTTATCTCTGGTAAATATATTAGCATTGGAAAGAGTGCAGAATATTTTTAAGATAATTGTTTTAGGTAATGTATTTTAATTGAAAATAAAATTACAGATTTTCTTTGCAGTGAATAATGTTATATCATGAACACTTCATTTTGGTTTTCTAGTGTGACATACCATTCATGCCCATAATTAGATTTCTCAAAACTGACACTTGTTTCTGAATCTTTATGTGAATACCTACTCAGAGACAATTCAAATTAATCGGTTGTGACTGACTTAAACAAAGCCTAATTGCCTTATTGCGGGTGCTTATTTGTCTAACAAACCTGAATGAGACCAGTGGCCTGCAGTCCCTCCCGGGGTGTTTTATACTGTGTCACTGGGGCTGCTGTGATTGGTCACTTGGAGCCTGGGCACCCAGCTGTTTGTGGGTCACTGGCTGGTTTTTCCTATTTTGGGAGAAAATAAATGAGAGTGTCCTTGGCAGATGATGATATTCCCAAATTTCCTTCTCAATATGCAGAATGAAATGGATTGTTAAATGGAATCCACTGGGAATTGAATTCTTTTTGTCATTCTTTTCTTCAAGAGTGCACCTTGCACTCTGACAGAAATTGTTCGTTAATCCCCACAGAATGACCAATTTCCCAATACAGTCACTCAAGGGTACTAGAGCTATAAAAAATTTCCAGAGACCCTGGCTGCCATTAATTGCTTGATGTGGCTTTCGTTAGGCTGTGCGTCTCCACAAAGGACTCCAAATCCCTGCTCATCACCAGCTCCAGGTTTTTGCTTTTATTGTTATTATTGTTGCATTTTTTTACAAAATTATGAACAATACCTTTTAAACACTTTGAGGCTGAGACAGAATTTTCAGGGCATAAAGTGGCCACAGCCTGGAAAGCTCTATTGTCACTTAATATCAGAGTTGAGCCACCCATGGGGTGATGTTGGATAAAATAGGAGGCAGCTTGGGGAACAGGTTGTATGTTTAATTCTGTTAATTCTGAATATTATAAAGGCAAGTGGCTCCAGAGAAAGTGGAATCTAGGGTCAAATCTTTTTCTTTTCTTTTTTTTAAATATATACTTTTTATTGCATTTTAGGTTTGGGGGTACATGTGAAGAACATGCAAGATTGTTGCATAGGTACACACATGGCAGTGTGATTAAAGGAAGTGAGATCATTTGAGAATACAATAAAGGAAAGGACTCGTTGGTGACCATGGTGAGAGCTCGCTTAGAGATAGCAGTAGGAAAGTCTTGGCTTTCCTTGGCTGTGACTTGCACGGGGTCATGCAGAGGTTCTGGAGGGTCAATCATGGTGGAACCAAGCTCTGGATAATGGATGGATTAAGGCCCAGTGACATGAAATATGGTCGGGCTAGACAATTAAAATTAGGAAATTTTCTTAGTACCTGTTTCTTGGAATAGCAAAATGTTTCCTCTCCAGGACTGTGGCTCCCACTGAATAAATTGCAGTGTTTCTATCCCAGGAAGGCAGGATTAAACCTGCAGACTCGAGATAAAACCCCAGCTCTGTGATACAGCTCCGGATGTGCCATTCCTGCATTCTGAACTCTGCTGCCTTATCTGTAAATAAGAAAATACTACCGACCTTGCAGGACTGTTACAAAAACTAAACAACATAAACAGGAGCATATTTTGTCAACTGCAATGGAGTAAACAATTGCACGGCAGCCACACACTCGGCTTGACATGACTGGCTGTATCAGTCTGTTCTTGTGCTGCTATAAATAAATACCTGACACTGGGTAATTTATAAAGAAAAGAGGTTTAATTGGCTCATGGTTCCACATGCTGTTTCAGAACCCATGGCTGGGGAAGCCTCAGGAAACTTACAATCATGGCAGAAAGTGAAGGGGAAACAGGTATGCACTACATGGTCAGTGGAGGAGGAAGAAGTGAAAGGGGAGGTGCTATACACTTTTAAACAACTAGACCTCATGAGAATGAACTCACTGTCATGAGAGCAGCCAGGGGAAAATCTGCCACCATGATCAATCACCTCCCACCAGACCCCTCTTCCAACACTGGGGATGACAATTCAAGATGAGATTTGGGTGGGGGCACAAATCCAAACCATATCACTGGCCTCGTTAGGAAAGGCATTCCCAAAACATGGCAACTTCACTCTTTTTATATTTAATGTTTACTAAAAATATGTGTACATAGTCTGAAAAAGAAAATAACACTTTAATATCAAATAACAAAATACAACTTCAATGATATTGGCCACACCATGCTCTTTGCCCAGTAAAGCTCCCAAGAAGAAACCATTTCCAACTTTCCTGGGAGTTTTCAAACATGACTAAATGGTGTGAGTGTGTTGCCATGATTAATTCATCAATTTCAGACATCAGTTACTGGCCTCTTATGTGTAAGGATTTAGCTCTCATTTTCCACCCCTTCTCAGCTCTCTTCCTTTCTGTATTATGTCACTGTTGTAGTTAAATCCATAATCAGTGCTTATATCATTAAACTGCATGAATATTATTCTTTGTGGAAGCATGACATGCACTGTGACTGCATCCTGCTTTGGTTTGTCTTGTGTTAATGCAGTCATTTTTGCTACCTTTTTCCCAGATGTTTTATCATATCACTTAGCACATTATTTGAATGTATGAATATTGGTCTTGGTAGAAACAAGTAGTGAACCAGGATTATATGCTTTCTGTTACCTTTTTATTCTTCTTGATTTAATAAATGCTCATTTTCCTCCCCCATGTTTAATTTTCTAAACAAATATCCTCACTTGTTTCTGGATGAGCTGTTGCTTAATCTCCCAAGGGCATCCACCGTCTCCGGCCACAGCTGTTTTCCGGGAGCTCCCAGGCATCATTGCCACTCTCTGTGTTTCTAGGACTTCTTTGCTCTGCTCTTCCTCCTTGGATCTGTTTCCCGGGGCTCTTCCTTGAGTTATTTTCTTGTCCTGCTGGATCACACCCTCCAGCAGCTTCCAAAGAAAGGGTGTATCAGAGGAAAACCTTTGGCATTCTTCCACACCTCAAAATATCTTTAATCAACTTCCATACTCAATTGGGAGCTTGGCTAGGTAGAGAATTCCTTTAGAATTTTTTAAATCATCATTTGCTTCTAGGAAGTATGATCTTAATTTGAGTTTGCCTTTCAGAATTGTTGTTAAGAAATCCTATCTCATTCTAATCTCATTCTTTCAGATGTGGTAAGGATACTCCATCCACCTCCCCCATTCTTTGAAGTCTTGAACTTTCTTTTCTTTATCTCTAATGTTCTGAAATTTTATTAGGATGTCCAGCCTTGTAGACTCTTACCAATCCTTATGTTGGACATCCAGCAAGCCCATTCTAGGTTATAATTTATTATTTTATCTTAAAATACGGAAAATGTTTTTGAACTACCTTTTCCATAATAACTTCCACTTGTTTATTTCTTTTTCTGGAAAACTTTAGGTAAGATGTTACACCTCCTGGATTAATTGTTTAAATCTCTAATATGTTCTCACATAAATCCATCTTTTTGTCTTTGTGAGATTTCTTAAATTTTATCTTCCAACCATTTATTAAATTTTTACATTTTTGCTATCACATTTTTAATTTATGATTTTTTTTCTGTTCTCCAGTGTTCCTGAACTGGATGTTTTATTGATGAAATATTTAGTCAAAACACTGAATACATTAATTAAGATATTTTTGATGTTTTCTTCTGTTCTCTCCATTATGTCTCATTTCGTATGCTTTCTAGTTTTTTGTCTTTTGTGTTAGAGACTTTTCTTAAATTCTGGTATGCCAATCCTATATCTACCCATCATCTGCTATCTCTGTCTATATATCCATCCATCCATCCCCCATCCATCCATCCATCCATCCATGATGGTTAATTTTAGGGGTCAACTTGGCTGAGCCATGGACTGTCTAGTCCAGATATCTGGTTAAACATTATTTCTGGAGGTGTTTGTGAGAGTGTTTCCAGAAGAGATTCAAATTTGAGTTAGTAGACAGAGCAAAGCAGATGGCCCTCCTCAACATGGACGGGTATCGTCCCATCCAGTGGGAACCAAGGAGAACAAAAAGTGGAGAAAGGGAGAATTCTCTGATTCTCTGCCTGACTGCCAAAGCTAGAATATCAATATGCTCCTGCCCAGGTTCTCCTTCTTCTCAGCCCTTCAGACCTGGTTGCAGTCTACATCATTGGTTCTCCAGCTCTCAGGCTTTCAAACTGCACCACTGACATTCCTGGGTCTCCAGTGTTCAGGTGAGAGATCATGGGACTTCTCAGCCTCCATAATCACATAAGCCGATTTTAAAATAATTGATCTCATATAAATATATATACATACACACACACACACACACACAAATACACAATTAATATGTAATATAATTACATCATTAACATACATTAATAGTAATATATATTTATATAAAATAAATATATACCTATATAATACAGATTAAACATCCCTTATCTGAAATGCTTGGTACTTGAAGTGTTTTTGATTTTGACTTTTTAAAAAAATTTTAGAATATTAACCTATATTTACTGGTTACAACATCCCAAATCTGAAAATCTGATTTTAAATGTGCCAGTGAGTATTTCCTTTGAATGTCATGTCAGTGCTCAAAAGGTTTTGGATTTTGGAATGATTTGGGATACCCAATCCCAGAAATATTTCAGATATATATATATAAAATCTTTCTCTCTCTCACACACACACACACACACACACGCGCGCGCATGCATGCATACACACATATGTGCGTGTGTGTGTGCACGGTGTGTGTCTGTGCATGTGCGTGTGTGCACGTGTGTGCGTGTGTGTGCACGTGTGTGTGCGTGCACGTGCGTGTGTGTGTGTGCACGTGTGTGTGCGTGCACGTGCGTGTGTGTGTGTGCACGTGCGTGTGTGTGTGTGCACGTGTGTGTGCGTGCACGTGCGTGTGTGTGTGTGTACAGGTGGTTGCATCGCATTAAGAGCATCACTCTGGGTTGGCAATTTCAAGAGGAGACTTCTCAGTATCAGTAGTTGGAGACTTTTTTTCCTCTGAGCCTATTGAAATGGCTCCATTATGTGGGATATATACCCTGGAATTTATTGTCTCGTGCAGAGAAAGAATTCAGGGCACAGACACATGTGGGTGGGTTAAGGAGTGGAAAGTTTAAGAGGCAGAAGAAAGGCAAGAGGAGAGTGGCTCCTTTCGAGAGAGACTTGTCCGACAAAGGGGAAGCTGATGGACTGCAGTGAATTTTATAGGCAGGCTGGAAAAGATGGTGTCTGATTTACTTAGGGCTCACAGATTGGTTCGATCAGGTATGATGTCTACATAGCTGTGGGGAAGGATGGTTGCCCAACCCTAATCTTATTAAGCAAATAGGCTTTCCGGTTGATTGGCACCATCTTTTCTGCTCTTTACACGTGGCTGACAAGGAGAAGGGAAGATGGAGCCACCATCTTGAACGTGGCTGGTCCCTAGTTCCTGCCAGCGTTCACCTATGCGAGCTCCCAGTTTGCTTGTCTAGGTCTGTAGTTTGACTTTACATGCTGATCTTTGTTAGGAAATGATGTGGGGCTGTGCTTTATTAAAGAGAAAATCCTTACCAGGGACTCCCATACCGTTACTATCTGCCTAAGTGATTTCTTCTTAACTCCTATATCATTATTAGCTTTCTCCAGAGGGAAATTGTGTGAGCACCAATCTGGGGGCCAATGTCGGGAGGTCTGGGTATTTATCTCCAGACTGTGAATTCTACAGTGGTCAGCCCTGCCCACCCCATTCACAAAGCGCCATGCATCCCCCATTCAAATTCTCCAGAAAATGAGGATCTAGGCTTTTAGCTGGGGTTCACTATCATATTGCTACCCTAGGACAAGGCGGTGGGGTTTAGAGTTCCGCTGAGCCCCTGATTGCTGCCCTGTTTGGTGTGTGAGTGTGCTTTTAGGGTCTTGAAGCTCCCCCATTGTCTCTAGGGAGGAGCAGGTCCCTTCCTGCTGGTATCACAGCATTTCCTTCTGTGGCTTTCTCCCTTCTGCTAACCTGCTCTTCTTCAAGCGACCTGCCTGTCAAACATCAGTTGGAATTGCTTGTCTGCTGATTCCCCTTTCCCATTTGACTCTGAGGATTTATGCCTCTTTATTTCTTTAACTTTTTTTGAGGAGAGGTCACAGGAAGGAGAAGATATAAATTCTCAGCCCTGTAAATTTAACAGAAGTCCAAAAGATTTCTTTTTGCAGAAAGGTTGTTGAATGATTGAGTTTCAGTTGAAAGAGCTTATGGGAAATTGAGGACAGAACACCTTTAGGTCTGAGGTTTGGAGACTTAAGCTTTTATCTCTGCTAGAAAAGTAAATCCTATCCTTAATCGGATACAATTGCATTAGCATTGGCCCACAGATTTAAGCGAGCAGAAACCAGCTCACCTCCAAAAGAAGTAAGATCTGAGGTGAGAACTGGAGTGATTTAGCCCACGTAACTGGAGCGGTTCTTCTCTATAATTCTAATTCTGCTGCTTCAAAGAAGGTTGTTGCTAAAGGTAGCACATGAAAAGAGCTAGGGAAATTTTGTGGGCAATTAGATTTTTTTTTTGAGACCGAATCTTACTATGTTGCCCTGGCTGGAGTGCAGTGGCGTGATCTTGGCTCACTGCAACCCTTGCCCCTGCCCTGCCGCCACCTGCCAGGTTCAAGCGATTCTCTTGTCTTAGCCTCCTGAATAGCTGGGATTACAGGGATGCACCACCATGTCTGGCTAATTTTTCTATTTTTAGTAAAGACAGGGCTTTGCCATGTTGGCCAGGCTGGTCTCGAATTCCTGACTTCAGGTGATCTACCCATGTCGGCCTCCCAAAGTGCTAGGATTACAGGCGTGAGCCACCAAGTCGGGACAGCAATTAGATTTTAAAAGTTGGATTCTAGATGAATAAATCACAGTAGGTCAAACTGCAATCACTGATGAAACTGCTGGTATGATGAAGAGGTGGAAGATGGGTATAATGGCTGGTAGGCAGGGAAGTACGTCCAGCATGGTGCTCTTATTTTCTGTGTAGAGTGCTGATGAAGAAGGGTGCCTTGTTCTCTTGGAAAGTTTTGTGTTCTGGGTGTTTTTGAAGTCACAAAGGAGTGTGAGTGCATGGTGAGTGACAGGGCATGTTAGGACGTGCCTAAGTAGGGAGGAAGCCTGTAATAGGAATGATGCTTACCCAAATGAACATTGAACCAATTTGCCTTTGAGGAAATAGTGACAGATTTGGCCAATAAGAGGTTGTTTTATGTTTTCCTCTAAAGAGGGTCAGATTTGACATAGTGAATTACTGAGTCACTGCAATGTGAGTTCTTGTTCTTGTTCAGCTGTTTTGTTTCAGACTTTGGGGATGTTTTACTATGCTGGAAGGCATGGGAAGGTCAAATGGGATGTTCAGATTTCCCTGGAGGCCTAAACACCACCTCCAATGTCAATGTGTAGTCACTGTCCCAGTTATGAGCAGAGGAAGATTCTTCTTACATCCTCAGGGCCTTGGTTGACTACTTTTGCATCAGGGAATGTATCGCCATCAAGACCAGAGTGACCTCACTGAGGGTGAGAGGAGTGAATATTTGGGAGAAGAGCATAGCCTGGCCCTGCTGTGCAGTTTTCTCTGGTGCTTGGTTACTCTGCCTCTCTTGAGCCCCTGGCTGTGAGGCCGGGCTGAGTGCCATGAGGGATGTAGCAGCATGAGGAATGGTCTCAGCTGTTTGCACTTGTAATAGTGAGTTGTCCTAGAATTTGTGAAAATGTGGCAAACCTTACAAGTGGGACATGCTGCTAATAATTGACAGAACAGGGACCAATGTTGTCCAAGACATTCCAAAGAACATGTGCACCAAGAGATGTCCCACGACAAAGGACTCCACGGTCAGGTCGATTGTGGACTTTCATGTGCATCTCCCTCTATGCTATTCTCAATTGTAAAGAAGGACGAGAGACCTTGAGAAGTTCCACAGCAGAGTAACCTGTTTCACTTCAACTCAGGACTTTGGACACTGATTTGATGATTGGCCCCTCTTCAGGAAAGCATTCTTAACATCGGTGGGGAAGGTGGGGCTAGGCAGTATTAGAGGAATGGAAGTTCAGTAGGCGGCTGGATCCCTACTTCCCACACACACAGAGGTGAGCCCCTGGGCTCTGGGGGCACTGTGGGCTGTGGCCTCTCCCAGGCTCCATGGTGGAGCCATGCCTGTGTGCGTCCTGCTCTGCTTGGTTCTGCTGTTTCCTCCCCACCCTTCCCATTCCATTACTGCCTTCCCTGGCCTCACTTTTCTTTTACTTTTGTTCTCTCCTCCCTCTCTTCCATCAGTAAATGAAAATAGAGATGGATCTGGCAGGACGTATATCCAATGTCCTAAATAAATTTGATCTTAGAAGACAGAAAAAAAGGGGAAATCACCACGTAGTTTCCTTACTTTCTGTATTCTCAACTTCTAATAAGAAGAACCAAATAAAAATTAGTGCAATCATTGTGGAAGACAGTGTGGTGATTCCCCAAAGACCTAACAAGGGAAATATCATTTCAATTCAGCAATCCCATTACTGGATATATACCCCTCAAAACATAAAGAGTTTGTTCATATACGTGCATACGAATGTTCACTGAAGCACTATTCACAAGAGCAAAGACATGCAGTCGACCCAAATGCCCATCAATGAGAGACTGGATAAAGAAAATCTGGTACATGTACACCATGGAATACTACACAGTCATAAAAATGAGATCATGTCCTTTGCAGCAACATGGATGGAAATCATGGAAATTTACAAATATGTGGAAATTACACAACATACATGTTAACAATCAATGGATCAGGGAATACATCAAAAGAAAAATTAGAAAACATCTTGAGATAAGCAAAAATGAAAACACAGCCTAAGAAAACTTATAAGATGCAGCAAAAGCAGTGCTTAGAGGAAATTTATACCTGTAAATACCTATGTTATTGATGAGAAAGATTGCATATAAACAGCCTAACTTTTGTAAGAGCAAGAATAAAGGCAATAATGAAGATGAGAGAGTTAATAAATAAAATGGAGAGTAGAAAATCACTAGAGAAAGTTAGTGAAACCATAGATTCAATGCTATTCCTATTAAATAACCATTGACATTCTTCACAGAACTGGAGAAAACTATTTTAAAATTCATATAAAACCAAAAAGGTGCCAAAATAACCAAAGCAATTCTAAGCAAAAGAACAAAGCTAGAGACGTCACACTACTCAACTTCAAACCATACTACAAGGGTACAGTAACCAAAACAGCATGGTACTAGTACAGAAACAGACACATAGACCAATGGAACAGAATAGAGAACCCATAAATAAGACCGTACATCTACAACTATTTGATCTTTGACAAACCTGACAAACACAAGTGATGAAGAATGGAATCCCTATTCAATAAATGATGTTGAGATAACTGGCTAGTCATATGCAGAAAATCGAAACTGGACTCCTTCCTTATGCCGTATACAAAAATTAACTCAAGATAGATGAAAGATTTAAATGTAAAACCAAAAACTATAAAAACTGTGTAAGACAATCTAGGCAATATCAGTCAGGACATAGGCATGGGCAAAGATTTCATGATAAAGATGCCAAAAGCAATTGCAATGAAAGCAAATACCGACAAATGGGATCTAATTAAACTAAAGAGCTTCTGCACAGCACAATAAACTGTCAACGCAAGAAACAGACAACCTACAGAACGGGAGAAAATGTTTGCAAACTATGCTTCTGACAAAGGTCTAATATCTAATATCTATAAGGAACTTAAAGAAATTTACAAGAAAGAAACAACACCATTAAAAAGTGGACAAAGGACACAGACACTTCTTAAATAATACAATAATAAATAATAAAATACTTAATTATTTTATTATTTATAATAATAAAACAATCATAAATTTAACAAAAGAAGGGCAAGTCTTATACACCAAAAACTATAAAACAAGCAACAAAAGAAAAATATAAATACATTTGTGACACCAAAATGAAACAAAAAATTTGCTAAAAATGATTTTATCAAGACAAAAGCAAGACCACCCACTGAATGGAAGAATATACTTGCAAATCATATATCTGATCAGAGACTTGTATTCATATTATATAAAAAACTTTCATTAATAAAAAGACAAGAAATTCAAAAAAAGGGCAGAGATGTGGACAGATTTCTCCAAAGAAGATACACAATGGCCAATGAACACATGAAAGGTGCTCAACATCACAAGTAATCAGGAAAATACAAATCAAAACCACAATGAATTACCACTTCATACTTGCTAAGATGGCTATGACAAAATAGATAGACAGTAACAAGCGTTAGCCAGGATGTGGAGAAGGTGGAGCCCTTGTGCAGTGCTGGTGATAAAATTGTGCAGCCACTTTGGAACATAGTTTGGCAGTTCCTCAAAATGTTCAAGTGACCAGATGACTTAGTAATTCTACTCCTCGATGTACACCCAAGAAAAATACAAACATATCCACACAAAAACTAGTACATGACTGTTCATAGAAGTAGTATTTATGATAGCCAAAATGTGGAAACAACCTTAATGCTCACTGATGAGTGGATGAATAAATAAGGTATATGTTTGCAATGAAATATTGTTTTACAATGGAAAGGCATGCAGTACCAATGCAGGCTGTAACATGGGTGAACCTTCAAAACTTTATGCTGAGGGGAAAAGGCCAGTTATAAAAGAATACATATTGTGTGAAACCATTTATATGAAATGTCAAGAACAGGCAAATTATGAAAACAGTAGTTTGATGGTGGCAGTGTCTGGGGAAAGTTTGGGGAAGGAATGAAGAATGACTGCTAAGAGGTGCAGAGATTTCTTCGTGGAGAGATGAGAATGTTCTAAAATTAAATATTAATGATGGTGGCAAAATCCTATGAATATACTAATACACATTGAATTGTATACTTTTCCTCTGTAGTTTTCATTGTGTGGATTTAAGGTATACAACATGATGTTTTGATGCATATAGAAATAGTGAAGTGATTATTATAGTCAAGTATATTGACATATTCATTGTCTCACACTGTGTTTGTGGTAAGAGTATATAAAATCTACTTTCTGAGCAGATTTCCAGTATACCCTGTAATTTTATTAACTGTAGTCCTCATACTGTACATTATGTCCCCAGACTTAGTTTTCCAAGATAACTGCATCTTTGTAGTCTTCGACCTACGTCTTCCCACTTGCTGCAGCCTTGGGAAGCACCTTCTACTCTCTGTTATCACGTATTCCAGTTTTTTCCAACTATTGCTTTAGATTCAGAGGGCAGATGTGCAGGTTTGTTACATGGGTAAACTGTATGCTGCTAGAGTTTGTGTACAAATGATATTAACCACCAGGCAGCGAGCGTAGCACCTAATAGGTAGTTTTTGGACCCTCAGCCTTCTCCCACCCTCCTTCCTCTAGTAGCCCCTCATGCCTATTGTTCTTGTCTTTGTGTCCATGTATACTCAATGTTTAGCTCCCACTGTAAGTGAGAATATGTGGTATGCGGTTTTATGTTCCTACATTAATTTGCCTAGGATAATGGCCCCCAGCTGCATTCATGTTGCTACCAAGGACACAATTTCATTCTTTTTTATGGCCGTGTAGCATTCCATGTTGTTTACGTACCACATTTTCTTTATCCAGTTCACTGTTGACAGGCATCTAGGTTAATTCCATGATTTTGCTATTGTGAATAGTGCTGTGATGAACATGTGAAGCATGCGTGTGTTTTTCTCTTTTTTTTGAGACAGGGTCTTGCTCTGTCACCTAGGCTGGAGTGCGGTGGCATTGATCTTAGCTTACTGCAACCTCTGCCTCCTGAGCTCAAGTAGTCCTCCCACCTCAGCCACCCAAGTAGCTGAGACTACAGCATGTGCTACCATACCTGGCCAACGTTTGCATTTTTAGTAGAGACTAAAATACGTTTATTGTAGTAAAATTTTAGGGTTTCATCACGTTGCCCAGGCTGGTCTCGAACTCCTACACTGAAGCCATCTACCCACCTCAGCCTCCCAAAATGCTGGCATTATAGGCATAGGCCACCATGCCCAGCTGAAGCCTGCATCTTTCTTTATGGTAGAGTAATTTATATTCCTATAAGTAAATACCCAGTATTGGGATTGCTGAATCAAATGGTAGCTCTGTTTTCAGTTTTTGAAAAATCTCCAAATTGTTTTCCACAGTGGCTGTACTAATCTACGTTCCCATCAGCAGTGTATAAGTATGACCCTTTCTCTGCAACCTCATCAACATCTGTTATTTTTTTACTTTCAAAGAATAGCCATTCTGACTGGTGTGAGATGGTATCTCATTGTAGTTTTGGTTTGCATTTCTCTAATAATTAGTGATGTTGAGCATTTTTTCATATGCTTACTGGCCATGTGTATGTCTTTTTTTGAGAAGTGTCTGTTCATGTCCTTTGCCCATTCTTAATGGAATTTTTTTTCTTGATTTCTTCGTGTTCCTTATAGATTTTGGATATTACACCTTAGTTGAATGCATAGTTGGAAATATTTTCTCCCATTCTGTAGGTTGTCTGTTTATTCTGTTGATAGTTTATTTTGTTATTCAGGAGCTCTTTAGTTTAATGAAGTTCCACTTTGTCTATTTGTTGTATTGTTGCATTTGCTTTTGGAGAGTTTGTCATGAAAATCTTTGCCAAGTCCTATGTCCAGAATGGTATTTACTAGGTTTTCCTTTAGGGTTATAATATAGTTTTAGGTTTACATTTAAGTCTTAATCCGTCCCGAGTTGATTTTTGTATATGGTGAAGCAAGGGGTCTAGTTTCAATCTTCTGCATGTGGCTGGCTGGTTATCCCAGCACCATTTATTTTATAGGAAGTTCTGTATTGCTTATTACTGTCAACTTTGTCAAAGATCAGATGGTTGCAGATGTGTGGCTTTATAGTATATAAATACGTTTAAAATGTATATATAAAATGTATACATTTTAAAATTTTTATATAGTGAGGGATACAAGTATAGATTTCTTACATGCGTATACTGTGTCGTGAAGTCTGAGCTTTTAGTGAACCCATCACCCAAGCAGTGAACATTGTATCCAATAAGCAGTTTTTCAACCCTTCTCACTCTTCCACCTTTTGTAGCATCCAGTGTCTATTATTTCACTCTGTAGGTCCGTGTATACCCATTGCTTATAGCTCCTGCTTATAAATGAGAACAAGCAGAACTTATCTTTCTATTTCTGAGCTATTAATATTAGGTCAGTGCAAAAGTAATTGTGGTTTTGCCATTAAAAGTAATATTTCACTGAGGATGATGGCCTCCAGTTCCATCCATGTTGCTGAAAATAACATTATTTCATTCTTTTTTATGGCTGAGTAGTATTCCATGGTATATATATTTTTTTCTTATCCAATCCTCCATTGATGGACACTTAAGTTGATTACACATCTTTGCTATTGTGAATAGTGCTTCCATAAACAGATGAGTGCAAGTATCTTTTTGATATAATGGCTTCTTTTCTTTGGGGTATATATTCAGTAGTGGGATTGCTGAATCAAATGGTAGTTCTATTTTTAGTTCTTTGAAAAGTCTTCATATGGTTTTCTATAAAGTTTGTACCAATTTACATTCCCACCAACAGTGTATAAGCATTCACTTTTCTCTGCATCCTCACTGACATCTGTTACTTTTAGAGATTTTAAATAATAGTGATTCTGACTGGTGTAAGATGGTATTTCACTGTGATTTTAATTTTTTTCTGATGATTAGTGATGAGCATTTTTTTTGTGTTTCTTGGCCACTTTTAGGTTTTCTTTTGAAAAATGGCTCTTCATGTCCTTTGCTCACTTTTAATGGAGTTGATTTTATCTTGCTAAGTTGTTTGAGTTTCTTGCAGAGTTTGGCTACCAGCTCTTTGTGCGATGCATAGTTTGCAAATATTTTTTTCCCAACAATAAATGGGTTGTCTATTTATTCTGTTGATTGTTTCTTTTGCTGTGCAGAAGCTTTTTGGTTTAATTAAGTCCCATTTTCTTATTTTTGTTTTTGTTGCATTTGCTTTTGAGGGCTTTGTCATAAATTCTTTGGTTAGACTAATGTCCAGAAGAGTTTTTCCTAGGGTTTCTTCTAGGATTTTTTAAAAAATAGTTTCAGGTCTTACATTTACATTTTTAATCCATCTTGAGTTAACTTTTGTATATAATGAGAGTCATGGGTCTGGCTTTATTCTTCTGCATACGGCTATCCAGTTTTCTCTGTACCATTTAGTAAATAGAGTGTCATTTCCTCAGTGTATATTTTTGTGACTTTGTGGGAGTTGATTGTAGGTATGTGCCTTTAGCCTTTATTTCTGGATTCTCTGTTATGTTCCATTGATCTATGTATCTATTTTTTTTTTTTACCAAGAAATGTTTTATTTTTCTTGCAGTAGCTTTGTTAATTGCACAAAATCATGTTTTGTTTTTGCCATTTAAACACTATCACACAATCCTATTCCGAAAGACAAATGTTCATTAAAAACAAAGCAAAAATAAAAATTCACAACCTTAATTACCTAGATTTGTCATTTAAAGGTTTAAAGAAAAAAGGGAGGGGCTTTCTTACAAGCTTTTTCACAAGTGTCACATTTTCTTCTTAAAAGGGAAGGATTTCAAAACAAAGGTGATCTATTTTTCTACCAGTACCATGCTGTTTTGGTTACTATAGCCTTGAAAGTAATGGCAAAAATCGCAGTTACTTTTGCACCACCCTAATAATGTAATTTGAAGTCTGATAATGAGATGCTTCCACTTTTGTTTACTTGTTTAGGATTACTATGTGCACTCTTTTTTTTTTGATTCCATATGAATTTTAGGATTGTCTTTTCTAATTCTGTGAAAAATGACATTGGTAATTTGATAGGGAGTGCATTGAATTTGTAAATTCATTTGGGCAGTACAGTCATTTTAGCAGTTGTGGGAGTTCAGTCACAGTGGTGGCAAAAATATTAAGGGAAACATTAGAGAAAGTTATAGAATATAGTCTCAAACTCTTTTGGAAAGCCTAAGGGTTTTTTCTATAGTTCTTGGCTGAAGGCAGCCTTGTCCCCTTAGTTAAATAAATTAGAGTAGAAACAAAGGAATGTAGGGAGTTTACCCAACTAACTTGTTTACTCATGTGGTTTAACCTTTGAGCATTCCAGATGGCTCTCTTGGGGGAGGTTGACTAGGGATATTACCCACTAATGGTATTTGCTTTGGGCCTCAGAACCTGTCCTTTAATTTTTAACCTCTAGTGTGTTGACTCAGAGTTTCTGTCATTTAATGAGTACTGAATAAAGGCCAGCGAGGCCAGTGCATTGGCTCATGGTTGCAACTGTTTACAGCACTCTCCAGGGAGTCTGTAAGTGGCCCGGACACTCAGTCAAACTGGCAAAGCATAATATCTGTGTGTCAGTGTACTGTATTCATCCATCGCTGAGTCAGGGTCTGCAGGACAGACCCCTGCAGGTGGTTACCCTGACAAATAGTATTGGTTCTTCTAATCCATAAGCATGGGATATTTTACCATTTTTTTGTGTGTCATCTATGATTTTGTATTTCTCCTTATAGAGATCTTTCACCACCCTGGTTAAATATGTTCCAGGTATTTTGTTTTATTTTTGGTAGCTATTGTAAATGAGATTGCCTTCTTCATTTGGTCCTTGGCTACCTCATTACTGGTGTATAAAATGCTACTGATTTCTGTATGTTAATTTTGTATCCTGAAACTTTACTGAATTACGAAATGCAAGATTTTCTTGGTTGAGTCTTTAAGGTTTTTCAGATATTGCATCGTTAGCAAACAGAGATAATATGACTTCCTCCTTTCCAGTTTGAATGCATTTTGTTTCTGGCTTGATTGCTCTAGCCAGGACTTTCAGTACTATGTTGAATGAGAGTGGTGAAAGTGAGCATCCTTGTCTTGTTGAGTTTTTAGAGGAAATGCTTTCAACTTTTATCCATTAAGTATGATGTTGGTTGTGGGTTTGCTGTACACGGTCTTTATTATGTTGAGTTACGGTCCTTCGATGTCTAGTTTGTTGAGGATTTTTATCATGAAGGCTTAAATTTTATGTGCATCTTCTGCATCTATTGAGATGGTCATATGCGTTTTGACCTTAATTCTATTTATGTGATGTATCACATTTATTGATTTGTGATGTTGAAACATCCTTGCATCTCTAGGATAAATCCTACCTGACCATAGCATATTATCTTTCTGATGTGCTGTTGGATTTGATTCACTTGTGTTTTGTTGGGAAGTTTTGCATCTATGCTCATCAGAGATATTGGTCTGTAGTTTTCTTTATTTGTTGTGTCCTTGTCTTGTTTCAGTATCAGGGTGGTTCTGGCTTTGTAGAATGAGTTAAGAATTCTTTCCTCCTTGATTTTATGGAGTAATTTCAGGAGCGCTGATGTTAGCTCTTCTTTGTATGTTTGGAAGTACGTGGCTATAAATCCATCTCATCTTAGATTTTTTTTTCTTTTTCCCTAGGGAGATTTTTTTGTTACTAATTAAATCTACTCATTATTGATCTGTTTAGGAATTTCTATTTCTTCCTGGTTCAATCTCTGGAGATTGTGTGTTTCCAGGAACTTATAAATTTCCTTTACATTTTCTAGTTTGTGAGTGTGTAGTTCTGTATAATATTCTCTGATATCTTTTACATTTCTGTGGTATCAATTGTTACGTCTTCTTTTTAATTTATGATTGTGTTTATTTGCATCTTCTCTCTTTTTTTCTTGATCAGTCTAGCTAGTGTTTTATCAATTTTCTTTATCTCTTCAAAGAACCAACTTTTCATCTTGTGGATTCTTTTCCACTGTTTTTTCTGTCTCTGTTTCACTTAGTTTTCCTCTGATTTTTGTTATTTCTTTTCTTCTTCTAACTTTGGGTTTGGTTTGTTCTTGTTTTTCTGGTTCCTTGAAGTGCAACATTAGGTTGTTAATTTGTGGTTTTTTGACTTTTTTCATGTAGACTTTTAATGCTATAAAATTCCCTCTTAACATTTCTTTTGCTGTATACCACAGGTTTGGTGTGTTGTCTTTTTATTTTCATTGGTTTCAAACAATTTTTAAATTTCCATTCTAATTTCTTCATTAACCCTGTGATTGTTCAGGAGGATGCTGATTAATCTTCATGTATTTATATAGTTTCCAAAGTTTCTCTTGGTATTGATTTCCAGTTTTCTTCCACTGTGGTCTGAGAAGGTACTTCACATGATTTTGATATTTAACAATTTGTCAAGATTTGTTTTGAATACTAAAGTGTGGCCTATGGTGGAAAATGTTCCTTGTGCTTTTGAAAAGAAAGTGTATTCTGTAGTTGTTTGGTAGAATGTTCTGTAAATGTCTGTCTAAAGTCCAGTTTAAGTCCCATTGAAGTTTCTTTGTCAATCTTCTCTCTCGATGATCTTTCTAGTGCTGTGAGTGGGGGTATTGAAGTCCCCTGCTATTATTGTATTCTGGTCTATCTCTTTCCTTAGGTCTAGTAATATTAGTTTTGTGAATTTGTGTACTCTAATACTGGATGCATATATGTTTAGGATTGTCATATCCTCTTGCTAAATTCATCCCTTTATCATAATATAATTACCATTTTTTAAAATGTTTTTGATTTAAAGTCTGTTCTATCTGATATAAATATAGCTATTACTGTTTGCTTTCAATTTCTTTTTGCATGAAATATCTTTTATCACCCCTTTACTTTCAGTCTATCTGTGTCTTTACAACATACACCACAACTTCTTTATCCATTCCTTAGATTATACTTGGATTGTTTCTGCATCTAGGCTATTGTAAATGCTGCTGCAATGAACATGTGTGTGCAGATGTCTTTACAAGGTTTTGGTTTTATCTCCTTTGAGTATATACCCAGGAGAGGGATTCCTGGGTCATATGGTAGTTATATTTTAAATTTCTTTAGTAAATTCTACACTGTTTTCCACAATGGTTGCACCCATCTACATTTTCACTAATGAGATACAAGGGTTTCCTCTCTACATCCTCACCAACATTTGTTATTTCTTTTCCTTTTCACAAAGCTATTCTAACAGGTGTGTGATATCTCATTATGCTTTTAATTCACATTTCTCTGATGATGAGTGATATTGAGCACTTTTTCATATACCTATTGGCCATTTACTTATAACTTTCTTGGATAAATGTTTATTCAGGTTATTTTCCCATTTAAAAATTGAGCTATTCGATGTTTTGCTATTGAGTAATGTGAGTTCCTTGCATATTTGGAATAATAACGCCTTGTCTAGTACTGGGTTCAGAAATATTTTTTCTCACCATGCTGGCTACTTTTCTGTTTTGTTGTTTCATTTTCTGTGCAGAAGCTTTTTAATTTAATGCAGTTCACTTTTTTTTTTTTTTGCTTTTGTTGCCTGAGCTTTTGGTATGATATTTTTAAAAAGTTGCCAAGCCAGTATCAAGGAGTTTTCTTCTCGTAGGTTTATAATTCCAAGTCTTAGGTGTACGTCTTTAATCAATTATGAATTAAGTTTTGTAAATGTTGTAAGATAAGGATCAGGTTTTTTTCCTGCATATGGATAGTCAACTTTCTCACCATCATTTATTGAAGAGACTATCCTTTCCCCATTCTGTTTTCTTGGTAGCTTTGTCAAGATATACACTACTAATATATGTGTAGGTTTATTTCTGGGCTCTTTATTCTGTTCCACTGGTCTATGTATCTGCTTTTATGCCACTACCAAACTGTTTTGATTACTGTAGCTTTGTAATATACTTTGAAATCTGGAAGTGTGATGCCTCTAATTTGCTTTTCTTTCTCAGGTTTGTTTTGACTACTCAGGATTTTTGTAGTTCCATATAAATTTAAGATATGTTTTCCTAATTCTGTGAAAAATTTCATTGGAATCTTTCTAGGAATTACATTGAATTACTATATTGCCTTGGTAGTGTGGACATTTTAATGATATCAATTCTTCCAATTTATGAACATGAAATGTCATCACATTTATTTGCATATTGTTCAATTTCTTTCAACAATGGTTTAGAATTTTCAGTGCATAGATCTTTCATTCTGTTGGTTAATTTTTTCCTAGATATTTTATTCTTTTTGATTCTATTATAAATGATATTTTTAAATTTCTTTTTGAATAGATTGATATAAAGAAATGAAACCGATTTTTGTATGTTAATATGTGTTAATTTTGTATACTGCAACTTTACTAAATTAATTTTTTTTTCAGATATTTTGTGGAGTCTTAAGGAGTTTTTACATGTAGGATTGTGTCATCTACACCAGGAATAATTTTACTTTTGCTTATTTGGATACCTTTTATTCTTGTCTGATTCTCTTGCTAGTACTTTTAATTCTGTGTTAAACAGAAGTGGTGAGAACAGATATCTTTGCCTTGTACCAGATCTTAAAGAAAATGCTTTCAAATTTTTGCCATTGATTATGATATTGTACACCTTTGATGGATGAATTGTTTGGTGTGTATATTATATATCAGTACATTCTACTTAAATAAATATGAAAGCAATCTGGCTGGGCATGGTGGCTCACGCCTGTAATTCCAGCATTTTGGGAGGCTGAGGCAGGCAGATCACTTGAGGTCAGGAGTTCAAGACCAGCCTGGCCAACATGGTGAAACTCTGTCTCTACTAAAAACACAAAAATTAGCTGGGCATGGGGCTGCAGGCATGTAGTCCAAGCTACTTGGGAGGCTGAGGCAAGAGAGTCACTTGAACCCAGGAGGTGGAGGTTGTAGTAAGCTGAGATGGTGCCATTGCACTCCAGCCTGGGTGACAGAGTGAGACTGTCTTAAGAAACAACAAACGAACAAAAACAACGTAACCCACAAAACTAGAGATAGGCAGGAGTGAAAAAAAGATACGTTCAGTTTATTCTGCAAGATTTATGAAAAGTGAGTTTGATGCTACAGCCTCCTGCATGTACAACCTTTCAGTCTCCAGTTCCTTCCGTCTTCCTCACCGGCTTGCCTGACCTCGCGCTGCCTTCTTCCACAACGTCATTTCTTCCACCCCCCACTGCCGCTCTTCCCTCCGGCGTTAGTGAGCACCTCTGTGCCCCTCCAGGGCGGCTCACCTCCTGTGAGCACCTCCGTGCCCCTCCAGGGTGGCTCAGCTCCTGTGAGCACCTCCGTGCCCCTCCAGGGTGGCTCGCTTCCTGTGAGCACCTCCGTGCCCCTCCAGGGCGGCTCAGCTCCTGTGAGCACCTCCGTGCCCCTCCAGGGCGGCTCAGCTCCTGTGAGCACCTCCGTGCCCCTCCAGGGCGGCTCACCTCCTGTGAGCACCTCCGTGCCCCTCCAGGGCGGCTCACCTCCTGTGAGCACCTCCATGCTTCTCCAGAGTGATTCGTCTCCTGTGCCCAGATACTTTCCCATGTGTGCTTTTCTTTGTTTAGAATACTCCCTTTCCCCAGCGTCTTTTCCTGCGCTCTACCCCATCTTGATTGTCTCATCTTCAGACCTGCGCTCCTTTTGGCCTTCCCGTCACCTCCTTCCTCACACTTCCCCACAGGCTGTACTGCTGCTCTTCTTGCCCTCCAGTGGAGCCAGTCAACGTTGGGGAGGGGCCCTGCGACTCTGCCCAGCCCCCTGCACAGGGCACGGTGGTTCATGCCCAGTGCCCGGGTCATGCTGTGTGTGCGCAGGGCCGTCCACTATGAGAGCAGCCCATTGTTTTCGTGGTCATCGTTCATGTGTGCTTATGGTCTCTTTTAAACTTGAAAGGAGGATTCTTATTTCTAGCAAAACATGTTGGGTTATTCATGCCCTTTAATACAAACTGAAATAGGCTTTTATTTCTTTCTTCTACAATATATGACATTTCATTCTTTCATAACCTGGTTCTCATTTGTTATGAAAATTTCCCTCTCAAGTGTTTTCCTCAGGTGAGAGGTTGAAAAATTGGAAGTCTGGAGTCTGGTCCCCAGTTCTAATCTGGTAAGATTAGCCATGATATTTAAACTCTGTCTGCGTTTGTACACCTCAAGATGAGTTCTTTCCTCTTTCCTGCTGCAGCTAACGGGATGCCAATCATTTCACTATCTCCCAGAGATGGGATTTTAACAAACGGGAATGAATATTAATTTAGTTATCTGGTAATGATTGCGTTCTGGTATTGTGCTTAAAGCGTACACATTAATGAAAGTGAGCCCACATGTTTTTCACTGGATTGTAAAGAATATGGCTGAGTAAAGCATGGCTTAATATTCTGAAGGTGAGTCTACCATTTGACTATGTTTCAAATGGATTTCTGGGCAATTCACAGAATGCCCCAGGTCCCCGGGTTTGCATATCTGGAGGCTGTGAGTCACTTATACGTAGCATAGGGTGGCAGAACCAGAAAGGGCTGGGGTGTGTTTTATGGAGGAGCTTCTGACAGCCTGTATTTACCCATTGGATGTATATGCACATCTTCCTAAGCATTCATTTAGCTGACAGTCTGGGAAATGTCAGCGTTCTAATTAACTCCAGCCAGAGAAGGTTGTGCTGCAATCTGAAATCTCTTTGATTGATATGGCTGCAATTAGAGCTCAGCTCCCTCTCAGCACACTGAAGTGGAGAGAGAGTGAGGAGCAGGCGTCACGGGCCTTCTGCAGAGCAGAGCTGCGTTCTGTCTCCATAGCTGGGAGGTAATGTGTGAAGGGAGATGCCTGATTGCCTCATCCAGCCTTCCCCACACTTCCAAATTGAATTTATAACTTTTGTTAGAATAAAAAAGAAATGTACATTATCCTTTGCTTGTGTAGCTATTGCTTTATTAAGGGAATTTTGGGAACTTCAAAGGTTACTATGTTATATGTAATAGATTTTTTCCCTCATATTTATGAAGTATATTGACAGGAGGACTCTTATGTATATTTATCTTAAACTGGTAAATGCCATGGGTAAATTTGCACAATTAAAATGATAGGAATAAGGATACAAGTTAGATTTTTAGGTAATTTATATAGATACTCATAGACCAAATAGAAGTCTTTTTTTGAGAATCAAATTTAGCAGATCAAAATTCTTTGATTACCTACTCTGTGCCAGGAACTGTGGTAATATCGGGAGCTACAAAGACAAACAGCACACTGCCTTTGACCTAAGGTGGCATGGAAAGGCACTGGTGAAGAAACCCAAGGTGTATGGGCACTGGCATTAATGGAGAGCTGGGTAAGACATGTGCCAGTAGAGGGGAAGGAGTGGTCATCCCGTTAGGAAAACTGGGGGATTTCAAGAGGAGGGACCATTGAGTTGGTCTCTGATGCTCGAGAATAATTTCAATAAGGGAAGAATGGGGGTAAGTGGCATCGGGCTGAACACTGGCCTGGCCGTGAAGAAGCTTCATGGTGAGTTTGGACCACAGCTGTGTGGCCAGTGTCCTGGAGGGTAGGAGCTGAGAAAGGATTCAGTGGGGAGGTGGCTGCAAAGACAGAATGACCAGACTGCACGGGGCTGAGCGCACATGGCTTTGCCATTTTGTTTTCCAGTGGTGGTAGTAGGAAATTATTGCAGGATTTTGGTAGAGAGCTCATGCACTGATCTGTGTTTTGGGCAGGCAACTTCATCCCTGTGGTAGAGCCAGGAGAAACTGGAGGAAGGAGAACCAGTGAAATTACCACAATTGAACTGATGGGAGATTGTCAGTCTGGATTAGATGATTATTCTTTTGTTTCCCCTCAGGTTGGCCCAGCTGCTGCTTTTGGTGGAACTGACTGGTCAGGCTGAGATTGAGGAGTCAAACGATATACTCAGACAATCCAGTCTTAATAGGGAAACTGTCCCCTCCTTCAGCTCTCAAACCCTATTAAAGATAAGGACACTTATATTTCCGGTTCTTAGAAAGCAGAGTTCCAATTAACCAAAGAAAAGGGACATAGGCATGAAAAACATTGAGCCCATGTTCTAGTTCTGAAAGTCAGCAAAATGCTGCACATTTCCCGAAGAACCGGGATCCTCCTCCTGTGGCTCCTCCCAGGTCAGGACTGGAGTTCTGTATGTGATACACACACACACACACACACACACACACACACACACACACACACACACACATATATACATACCATGGAATACTATTCAGCCATAAAAAGGAATGAAATAATGGCATTTGCAGCAACATGGATGGAATTGGAGACCATTATTCCAAGTGAAGTAACTCAGGAATGAAAAACCAAACACCGTATGTTCTTACTCATAAGTGGGAGCTAAGCTATGAGGACGCAAAGGCATAATAATGATACACTGGGCTTTGGGGACTTGGGGCAAAGGGTGGGAGGGGGTGAGGGAGAAAAGACTGCATATTGGGTGCAGTGTGTACTGCTTGGGTGACAGTGAACCAAAATCGCATAAATCACCACTACAGCACTTACTATGTAACAGAACACTGCCTGTTCCCCAAAACCTATGGAAATAAAAATACAATACAATTTAAAAAATTAATATATTGCACGCAAAAATTTAAGAGGGAAAATCTCATGTTAACTGTCCTTACCATAATAAAAGAAAATAAAACAAAAAGAAAGGAGCTTCTGATTTTTCTGTGGCTGGGCAGACTTTTTTCTTTTGCCGTCTCTCCAGTTTCCCCATGTGCTATACTCTTTGGGCTATTTTATACCAGAAGTCATTGATAGTGAGATGCAAAGAGTCTTCTGCTTTTTAAAAAGAATTAAATGACAAATAATTGTATATATTTATGGGGAAAAATATGATGCTTTGATATATGTGTAAATTGTGGAATAATTAAACCAAGCTAACTAACTTCTCCTCACCTTACTTATAAATTTTTGAGAACATTTAAAATCTACCCTTTTAACAATTTTGAAATTTACACTACATTATTTTTAACTGTAGTCATCATGCTGTGCAATAGATCACTAAAACTTATTCCTTCTGTCTAACTAAAACATTGTTTTGACCCATATCTTCCCACTTCCATTTCTTCCCACTTCACCCCCCTACCCCATCCTGTGGTAACCATCTGCTCTCTGCTTTCAAGAGTTAAGCTTTCTTAGATTCCAGATGTAAGTGAAATCATGAAGTCTTTGTCTTTCTGTGCCTGGCCTATTTCACTTACAGTAATGTCCTCCAAATTTATCCATGTTGTCACAAATGTCGGGATTTTCTTCTCTTTTTTTAAGACTGAAGAGTTTACATTGTATATCTGTACCGCACTTTCTTTATTCATTTATTCATTGGTGGACACCTGGGTGGTTTCCATATCTTGGATATTGTGGATATCCGAGTGAATATGAGAGAGTGCAAGTATCTTTTTGATATGCTGATTTCAATTCCTTTGGATATAAAACAAGTAGTGAGATTGTCAAATCATATGGTATCTGTATTTTTAATTTTTCTTTTTTGAAATGGAGTCTTACTCTGTGGCCCAGGCTACGGTGCAGTGGTGCAATCTCGGCTCACTGCAACCTCTGCCTCCCTGGTTCAAGTGATTCTCCTGCCTCAGCCTCCCAAGTAGCTGGGATTACGGGCATGTACCACCACGCCTGGCTAATTTTTGTATTTTTAGTAGAGACGGGGTCTCACCATGTTGGTCAAGCTGGTCTCAAAAACCTGACCTCAAGTGATCCACCCACCTTGGTCTCCCAAAGTGCAGGGATTACAGGCGTGAACCACTGCATTCAGCCTATTTTTAATTTTTTGAGGGACTTCCAAACTGTTTTTCATAATATCTGTACTTATTTATATTTTCATCAATGAAGTGCAAGCATTCTGTTTCCTCCATATCTTCTTCTATACTTGTTAACTTTAAAAAAAAATAGGGTCTTGCTCTTTTTCCCAGGCTGAAGTACAGTGACACATAGTTCAATGCAGCCTCAGACTCCCGGGCTCAAGTGATCCTGCCACCTCAGCCTTCTTAGTAGCTGGGGCTATGGGCATGTGCCACTGCACCTGGTGAAGTAGTTTTACAGATGGTGGAGGTGGGGTCGGCTCACTGGGCTGCTCAGGTTGGTCTTGAACTCCTGAGCTATTTATTGTATTAGACTGAAGATCTTTAATATCTATCCTGTTTCCAGGCTTCTGAAGCTCAATGTGTCCTAAATTGAACTCACTCAGACCCACCAGTCTTTCTGTGTTTCCCTCCTAAAGAATGGTACCACCATCTCTGCAGCTGTCTAGGCCATCCTAAACTCAAAACCATCTTTCATCTGGGATCGTCTCCTTCACTTCCAAAATTCAATCACAGGCCTCATTCATTTCAGAGTCCTGGTATCTCCTGCATCAATTAATTTCTCTTTAAACTCACAACGTTACTGGAATTAAAGGCTGAGTTATGTATTTTGTGGGTTCTAGATACTGCCTTCCCGTCAGCACCCTTGTTTCCAGTCTCCCCACTTCCTGAGCCGCCCATCAGCCTGTCACCAAAGTGATCTTTCTTACATAAGCATTTGACCAAAACTTTCCAGACATCCCATCACAGAATTCTTCTCTAGACAAAGTTGTAAACTTCACAACTGGCATGGGTGTTTAATGGGGCTTTATAATATAGGATGGAATCATGAATAAATGAAGTAATTATTTTTCTAAATATACTTTATGTACATAGAATATTATCTGCATTTGAACATTGAGTCAATCATTGGCTCAACACTTTGATGACATTGAGGGGTAGATCAGAATATATTTTTGATTTCTTATTTAGAAACTTAAAAAAAAGTGCACTGAGGTCTAGTCTGTGTGGTCATGAACTCAACCCTTGAAATGTAAACATTTTGTCAGTACACACAATTCAGTGTGTAAAAAGTAAAGGAATATACATTCATAGCATAGTCTATGTTTTTAATCACATGCATGGCCACATAAAAATCTAGGTGTGTCCCTTTTTGTACAAAATCTGTATTCTCATATGTGTATATTGTCTGTGTATATTTATATATATATATATATATATATACACATATATATATATATAAATATACACAGACACACATATGAGATTCATTCATATATATATCAGAGTGTCTTTTTTTCCTTTTTAAAATTTGAAATTAGTAATGTGCTGTTTGGAATATTTGCATAATGAAATTCATTGTCATATGAACCCCGCATCCTTAATTTCTCTATTTGGGGATAATTCATGTATTGAATTTTTAAAAAGAGAGGTGAAACATACATATTCCTCAAAGCCTGGATACTCCTGTGTTGTAGAGGAATTTTCAGGGACTGCCCTGCCATAGAGGATCTGATTGTCTTATCCTTCTCAGGCCAAATTATATGTGAAATGGAGAGACAAATGCTTTATTGCTAATTTCAATATGCACTCACTGGTGAGCACAGTTTCTCCTAATGGCCACCCTCAGTGCTGCAAAATGTCACTGAGATTGTGCCTTGAAAGCCTTAGAATTAACCACTCATTTTAATTATAGGTTCCACTGATGAATTCATTTTACTTTGACCTGGGAAGAAAAATCATAAATTCACATCCATGAACCGGGAGGAGAAGAAGATGAACTGCTGTGGAGACTGTGAGTGAGTTATTTATTTATTTATTTATTTTCAGAGCTTTTTGGCTCTGCAAACACAATCTTGCCAGGATTATTTTCAGGTTATTTGTCTAGAGTCCAGAGGAAAGCGACTTTGTTTATTTTGTGGATTTACATGCCGTTTCTACTAAATAATCTCTTTTTAAAAATGGGTAAAATAGATTATATTAAGTCAGAAAGGAAATATTGGTTTTAGTTCCTTGTGTAATCCATGTAGATTAAGCAAAGCATTGTTGGAAAGGGACTGGACTATATTTGGAAAGGAAAACAATACAAATCGTGATAGTCTGTGTCATGAGAATGTCACAAAGAGCAAAATATGAAGGAATGCAACACTACTGTGCAGTGATGAGAAAGGGAAGAGGACAGATCCGAGCACTCTATCTACAAAGGGCACAAAGGCCATTGTGGTTGGAAGCAGAAGATTTAGATCCTGGTTGAGGGTCTGTCAGTTACTAGTTATATGACCCCGGACAAGTGAATTAACCTTTTGGAGTCTTGATTTCTCAGCTGTGAAATGGGGATAATGACTTACAAGATTATTGCGAAAATCAAATGAGATAATGGATGTGAAATGGTTTTGGAAACTGAAAGCATTGTAGAAACGTAAGGGAATACTACTGTTTTGATTGTTGTATTTTTAAGAACAACTCCACATCTGTAATGTCAACACATACTCCCCCTTCACAGGCACAGTGATGACCCCTGCATGCATTTTTCAGTCATCAAGAACATCTCGTAACTTCTGGTGAGTCTCATAGAATCTAGGTATGTAGAAAAGTTTCTCCTGATGTCAGAAGTAATGAAGACTGCACCGATGATTTTCCACAAAAATCATTGTTCTGCATTTTCTCATCTTTAGATTATATATTTAAAACTGTTATGATACAGTTTGTCACCTTAGAGTCTAGGCTCACATAATTTTAGAGATGCTAAACAACTAGAGAGATCAATTCCATTTCTTCTACTAAAGCCAGGGAACCTGGGACCTAGAGAGGGTAAGTGAATTGTCCAAGGACACCCAGCAAGTAAGTGAGAGAGCCTGATTCCTCTGAAGCTTCTTCCAAAGTCTGTTAGACAACCTTTATTATTTTCTTCTTTTTTCAACTTTTATTTACAGGGGTGCATGTACAGATTTGTTACATGAAAATATCGTGTGATGTTGAGATTTGGAATATGAATCCCCTCACCCTGGTAGTGAGCACCATACGCAATAGGAAGTTTTTTTACCGCCCACCCCGGTTGTCCACAATGTCTATTGTTTCCTTGTTTATGTTCATGTATGCTCAATGCCTAGCCCCCATGTGAGAAAATCCGGTATTTGATTTTCCATTCCTGCATTGATTTGCTTAGGATTATGACCTCCAGCTCTAGTCATGTTACTGCAAAGAACACGATTTCATTCTTTTTATGGCTGCGTATTATTCCATGGTGATTTTCTTTATCCAGTCTGCCATTGTTGGGCACCTGAGTTGATTCCATGTCTTTGCTGTTGTGAATAGTGCAGCAATGAATGTATGAGTTCATGTATCTTTTTGATAGAAGAATTTATTTTCTTTCAGGTACATACCCAGTAATGGGACTGCTGGGCCAAATGGTAGCTCTGTTTTCAGTTCTTTGAGGAATCCCCAAACTGCATTCCACAGTGGCTAGGCTAATTTACATTCCCACCAAGAGTGTGTAAGCATTTTCTTTTCTATAGGCCTACCAGCATCTGTTGCTTTTTGACTTTTTAGTAACAGCCATTTAGATTGGCGTAAGATTATATCTCATTGTGGTTTTCATTGATTTGCAGGTCTCTGATGATTAGTTATGTTGAGAGTTTCTTCATATGTTTGTTGGCCGCTT
>PVKV010016765.1:0-49782 GCA_004027835.1 Alouatta palliata | reverse complement strand
ATGTGGCACATATACACCGTGGAATATTATGCAGCCATCAAAAACGATGAGTTTGCATCCTTTGTAGGGACATGGATGAACCTGGAAGCCATCATTCTCAGCAAACTGACACAGGAACAGAAAACCAAACACCGCATATTCTCACTCATAGATGGGTGTTGAACAATGAGAACACATGGACACAGGGAGGGGAGCATCTTACACAGGGGTCTGTCGGGGGGAAAAAGGGGAGGGACAGCAGGGGGTGGGGAGTTGGGGAGGGATAACAGGGGGAGAAATAACAGATACAGGTGATGGGGAGGAAGGCAGCAAATCACACTGCCATGTGTGTACCTATGTAACAATCTTGCATGTTCTTGTACCCCCAAGCCTAAAATGCAATAAAAAGTATATAAAAAAAAAAAAAAAAAAAGAAACTATCATCAGAGTGAACAGGCAACCTATAGACTAGGAGAAAATCATTACAATCTATCCAGCTGACAAAAGGCTACTGTCCAGAATCTATAAGGAACTTAAACAAATTGACAAGAAGAAAACAAAAACCCCATCAAAAAGTGGGTGAAGGATATGAACAGATACCTCTCAAAAGAAGACATTTATGTGGCCAACAAACATATGAAAAAAAAAAGGCTCATCATCACTGGTCTTTAGACAAATACAAATAAAAACGCAATGAGATACCATCTCACACTAGTTAGAATGGCAATCATTAAAAAGTCAGGAAACAACAGATGCTGGAGAGAATGTGGAGAAATAGGAATGCTTCTACACTGCTGGTGGGAGTATAAATTAGTTCAACCATTGTGGAAGACAGTGTGGCAATTCCTCGAAGATCTAGAACCAGAAATACCATTTGACCCAGCAATCCCATTACTGGGTACATACCCAAACATACATGTGCATGTGTCTACTATAAAGACACATGCACATGTATGTTTATTGCAGCACTATTCACAATAGCAAAGACTTGGAACCAACCCAAATGCCCACTGATGATAAACTGGACAGGGAAAATGTGGCACATATACACCATGGAATACTATGCAGCCATAAAGAAAGGATGAGTTCATGTCCTCTGCAGGGACATAGATGAAGCTGGAAGCCATCATTCTCAGCAAACTAACACAGGAACAGAAAACCAAACACTGCATGTTCTCACTCATAAGTGGGAGTTGAGCAATGAGAACACTTGGACACATGGAGTTGAACAATGAGAACACATCGCACACTGGGGCCTTTGGGGGTGGGGAACTAAGGGAAGGATAGCATTAGGAGAAGTATCTAATGTAGATGATGGGTTGATGGTACAGCAAACCACCATGGCATGCGTATACCTATGTAACAAACCTGCATGTTCTGCACATGTATCCCAGAACTTAAAGTATAATAAAAAAAGAAATAGAAATTACTCACAAATACATCTCAAAAATAAAGATAAATAATGAAATTTTTTTTAAATGGGCAAGATATGAATAGACATTTCTCCAAAGAAGATATACAAATGGCCAATAAACATACGAAATGATGCTTAATATCATTAGCTGTCAGGGAAATGCAAATCAAAACCACAATGAGATATCACCTCACACCCACCAGATTAGCATTAGTGAAAAAGACAGATAATAACAAGCAGTTTCAAGGTTGTGGAGGAATTGAAACCTTCATACACTGCTGGTTGAAATGCAAAATATTGCAGCCACTATAAAAAATTGTGTGGTAGTTTCTCAGATGGTCAAACAGAGAGTTAACATATGACTCAGCAATTCTATTTCTAGATAAATACACAAAAGAAATGAAAACATGTTCATACAAAAACTTGTACATGACTGTTCATAGCAACATTATTCATAAAAGTCAAAAAGTGGAAACAACCCAGATGTGTATCAACAGATGAATGGATAAAGGAAATGTGATATAGCCATGCAATGAAAAAGTATTTGGCAATAAAAATATGAATTACTAGTACACATGGCAACATTGATGAATCTTGAAAACATATGCTAAATGAAAGAAATCAGTCACAAAATACCACATATTATATGATACCACATATATGAAATGCCTAGAATAGGTAAATCCATAAAGGCATAGAGGATATTAGTGATTCCCTAGCGCTAAGAAGAATGTGGGAATTGAAGGACTGCTAAAAGGTATGGAATTTTTTTGGGAGGGATAAAAATGCTCTAAAATTGATTGTGATGGTGTATGCACAACTCTATGAGTACACTAAAAACAATTTAGTGCATACTTCAAATAGTTAAAACATGTGGAGTTAGAATTGTATTTTCTTAAACCTGTTTATTTTTTAAAAACCAGTTATAAAGAAATCTTGCTTAGCAAAAAACCTTATCCACCATCAGACACATCTGTATCATTGGGAGAGGGGAGGTCAAAAGTTGGCAAAGAGTGTTGAGGATGCTAGTGGATGAATTGCATGTTCAAAGAAATAGGCAATAAGCATGTTTGGCAGATTTGTTCTCCAGGGGGTAAATTAATAGCTGGAATTAACCTCAGTTCAGAAAGGGCATTCCTAGCTAATTAAGACTGTAAAAACCTGTCATGTTTAGTAGCATGGTGGATACTGTTTTCAGAATGGGCTTAACTGTAACATTAGTGCAAAAAAACCCTTTTGTAAATTTATAAGCAATAAGCGTATTAAGTGTTGTCTCTGAATTGGTGCTTATTAGAACAAAATCCTCCCACACATATCTGACTAGTTTATAACCTCTGTCTTTAATGTACAAACTTAAAACTAATTCCATTTATTTTCTATGTATTGTTATTACAAATTTAAAAATACTTACTATCTGAAGCTGTTCTCCATACTCTGAAAAGTCAAAAAGTACTGTCTCTTGTAGTCAAACATAGGAAGGGAGGAAAAAGCCCTAATTTAAAAGTGAGTTAGTGGCTCTTGCATCAGACTAGAAGATAATTCTGACCAACTGTGGAGAAATTATCAATGCTAGGCTTGCAAAAAAAGCCGATCAGGCTCCTTACACGATGGCCTTTCTATGAAAGTAAAGCTTCTCTGATAATTGTTCAAATTTCAACTCCATTAGCAAGTGTTTTCTAGGTGGTTTGCCTGTTACTCTCCAATGTAACTCTGCAATGCTGAGACCTCATGGGATGGGTTGCATGGTGGAACTTGGAGCTGGCATGGACAACATTTGGGGGTATATATTATCTCTCCAGATAAACTAGAAAGAATACTAATAGTGTCATTGATTGAGAGCCTTATATGTTAATTGATTCATACATATAATTTCTTTTTCTCCACACAGCAAGCTGACAATACAGTTATATTACTTGTATTCTCATTTTGCTAATGAGTAAACTGAAGTTTAGTAAGGTTAATTAGGTTCCTCCAAAGAACTAGTTACAGTTAAATTAGGTAGGCTAGCTTGAAAACTGTTTCCATATCATATCCACTGATTGCAAAGCTCTTAACCATTATGTTTCTCAAGCACAGATCATGTAGAAAGTGTCCTTATGTCCTGCTTTGAACAGAACAGCTTTCATTTACACCTGTTGTCCAGATGAAATTACTAAAGATGCCCCATATTTGTTCATGTGGCTGTGAGAATCTACCTCTAAGACCTTCAACTGCAGGGAGTGCAATTGATTGATGGCCTCAGTTACTGTGCTTTAAAATCTACCCCATCTTGCACTGGTGCCACTTCCCCCATAGCAGGACACCTGCCCATTTCTGGGTGATGCAGAATTTCTCCAGTGCCAAACTTTGGCTTGAGGACTCTCCTATTGCTGAAATTTTCTTAGAATTACACTGTGCTTCCATCCATCCTTTGCTCCCTTCTTTTTTTTCCTTCACTTGGGGTCAGACCTGCATTGAAGTGTGACAGCACTTCCAGCCTCTTTTGGCCCTCTCCCTAGTTTCTCTCATAGTCATTTCCCCTAATACATTTCTCATACATCTAATTCCATTTGATCATCTGCTTCTCAGAGGATTCAGACTAACACATGAGTCAAAAGTGTTCTGATTTGAACTATAAAAATTATATAGTCACCATAACCGTGTACTGAGTTGCATCAGAACACATGGGGAACCAAGCAATAAGGCAAATTCCTGAACCCCATTTACACTGACTAAATTGGGATATCTGGAGTGGCGATGGTAGAAGGACTGCAGGACCATCTATTTTTTCAAAATTTCTGGGTAAGTCTAATACGAGTAGGAGGCCACTGTGCTAGATTATACACCAGTGACCCTCCATTCTGGCTGCACAACATAATCATCTAAACCCATTCTAGTCTTCTTGAGTTAAAAATTTGAGGTACACGAATTTTTATAAGGCATCATAAGTGATTCTTATGGCCAGCCAAGGATGAGAACCATTTTGATCATCCTCATTTTATTTCTTGTTTCCCATTAATTCTCTTCCTCCACCCAAGCCCATCATAGATCCACATAACATTAAGAGTTACACAAAGGAGAAAATCAATAATAGTAATGATTCATTTTTACTATAATGCTGTGAATTTGTATGGTCCTGCAAAGATGTTCACACAGTCTCACATTTATGATCTCTTTTTATTCTCACAACTACACTTTGAGAAAGTACTGCAGATATTATTATCACTATTTTATAGACTAAAAGAACTGAGTCTTAGAGAGATGTTAGGTGGTTTGTTCAAGGCAAAAAACCAAAAGAAAAATAAATCGAAGAAACAAATTCAATCAAGGACCCAAATATTCACTGTCTATTTTTTCCATTATGTTGCCCTGTCTTGTTGCCGAACCTCATTTTGAGAGACTAATCAAGGAGATTGGGAGAAAATTGTGAACATCAATCCCTAAATTATATTTCTAAAGATTCTGAGCCCAAGTGTGAGCAGCTGAACAGGAAATACCTAGTAAATGAGAGAAATTGCCAAACATTTCTAGTCTACCTAGTCAAAGCCTAGAGTTTAGAAAATATCTGACAGAAGAGTGGCTAAAGCCATTTCCAACTTTAGTACATTGCCATTGTGTAGCCCCTAAGATAGACTAAGGGATTGTCCCACCAGAAATTATTTCTCTTTCTGTCATACAAGGAAACACTGCAAGGGCAAATGTCTAATAAGAATTAAGTAAAATACTCAACCATTTGGGATAATTTGAGTTATTTAAAATATAAGTGTACTAGTATTGCCTGACTCCTAAAACAACCCCCAAATCAGTGACTTGCCTCAATAAAAGTTTATTATTGTTCATGTCATGGTCCAGAGCAGGTCAGCTAGCGGTCCCATTTCATGCAGTCATTTAGGAACTAAGGCTTCTTCCATGTGGCTCCATCACCAGACAAAGAAAGGAAGAGTACGTGGAGAATAATAAGATTTATTCTCATATCAAACAGATGTAAAGTACATCTGTTTACATTCCATTGACCATAATTCAATTACAAGGGACCCTAGGAAATTTCTAGTCAAGTGACAAGGAGTAAGAGAAAATGAGTATTGGTGAACAAATAGGCAGTGTATTTTGTAATTGCCATACTTTTGTTATGATTATTATATCTGGCATCTTATTCAAAGCAATTATCAATAAGAAAAACTATTTATTACATGATCACATGTGATTAGAGTCCAAGAGGTATAAAATATTAACTTATTTTGGATTATCTTTCAGTGTATAAAGAATCTGCCTGAGATGGCATCTTGGAGACCTCATTTTCTCTTACTCTGTTTCCCCCAACCTCTTTTCTCTTCTCTTTTTCCTGTGGTCACTTTCGTCTTTCTACCTCTGTTCTTCCCAGGCCTTCTAGCTCTACCCTGAGGAAAATGCACATCTTCTCGAAGTTCTGAGAATCCTCCCCTGATGCCAGTAGAAGGGAAGGGGAGGCCAATTTTTTTGAAATAAAATGAGGCAGCACTAAATCCTTTAGATTCCTCAGAAAAATGGGTAATCCACAGATCAAATTAATCCTTTTCTTGCCAATATTGACCACCACTCATGGCATAACCTCAATGTGCTTTGCATCCTATCATGTTTCCTTAAATAATTTCATACTTTTGGATCCAGCAATTCTATGTTGTGAAATTCATTTTTAGGAACAAATCAAACAAGTTAGAAAAGACACATACATAAGATATGTATGACTGAATTGTTTATAAATAGTGAAGAACAAGAAACAATCTGTTATGTCTGAATGGCTTACAATAGGAAATTGTTTCAATACATTGCAGTACATACATACAAAGCATGAATACTGTGAAGCTGATGACAAATATCTAATATTTTCTAAATATTCATAACATAGAAGTGAAAATGTATATTGCAAAATATTAATAGTAATTATAGTGTTATTCTAATTTGAAAATGCATACATTTTCATTGGAAAATGTTAGGAAGATCACACCAAAATGTTAACAGTGATTATCTTGAGGTCATAATATTTCATAGTTTTAATATTGCTTGATTTACTTATCTATATTTCTAAAAAGGTTTGCCAAATTTAATACATGCATAATAAGAGAGTTGAGACATAGAATATGCAAAGAGTGGTAGATTAAGTCAAATCTCAGAAGTTGGTCTGGTTTAGAAGTAGAGTGCTGACATTTTCTGTGGTGTTTATGAAAACACTTGCTTCCCAATGTCCTCCATGCATTCTCTTATCTATCTTCTCCACTTTAGGAACTGTTATAGGGAAATGCTCATTTCTTAACTGCACTTAAATTGAAATCCAACAATTGATATATCAACTAATTTACCCAAGAGTTTATGGTTAAATTTTAATATGGTAGTTCTTTTGTACTTTGTCAAGACAGTTCCTTTGATTTTAATGTGTTCTGAATAAAACGAATCTTATAATATTTTTTTTTCACCAAAATAAAAAAATATCCCACCATGATTGGAAGAACAGAGCTTGTAAGTCACTTTTGTGACTCAAGAGCAAAGCCTAATAATAACAATTTTGATTTCAAAGACAGTAAGCTAGTAAAATTTGTGGTGGCCAAGAGAATGCATCTCAGATCTTCTGCTGTGAGGATTTCAGTGGACTGGCAGTCCCACTTGCTATATTCTGAAATCCATCTACTGTGTTCTCCAAAGCTACTCTTCTCAGGTAATGGCAGCTTGGTGGGTCTCCTCACAGTTAATGACTAAGGACAGCAAGGGTACCAAAGCAAGTGCACTCCTGAGAGGATTCCTCTGATGGGTGACAAGCACAAGGATTTGCCTACAGTATTGCCATACTATCTTAGAACTGCATTACAGACTAAGATGCTTCCACTCAAGCTTCCTTCCTTCCCTATGTTCTTCACTTGAGTTTAGACCTGTATTGCAGTCTGATGGCTCTTCCAGCCTCTTCTAGCTGCCTCCCCATTTTCTCTCAAAAGCAAGTCTCCTACTAAGTTTCTGACAAATTTAATCTCATCTTGGCATCTGTTTCTCAGAGAACCAAAACAACTACAAATCATTTATAATGTTCCCAAGAGGCTAAAGATTAAGTGATGTTCATAACCACATGTATTAGTCCATTTTCACACTACTGATAAAGACAAACCCAAGACTAGGCACTTTACAAACCAAAGAGGTTTAATGGACTTACAGTTCCACATAGCTGGGGAGGCCTCATAGTCATAGTGGAAGGCAAGGAGGATCAAGTCATGTCTTACATGGATAGCACCAGGCAAAGAGAGCTTGTGCAGGGGAACTCCATTTTCAAAGCCATCAGATCTCTTGAGACTCATTCACTATCATGAGAACAGCACAGGAAAGACCTGCCCTCATAATTCAATTACCCCCCACTGGGTTTCTCCCATGACACATGGGAATTGTGGGAGTTACCATTCAAGATGAGATCTGGGTGGGGACACAGCGAAACCATATCAATACACTTGCTACAATTCATGTGCAGAACTGGAACCAGAAGAAAACATTTTCTTTTGGGGTTGTCCTTTAAGGGTTCCGTTGAAACCTAAACTTAAATTCTATTAAGAATTTAATATTTATTTCACTTTGAATGGACAGGCTTAAGAAGTCTATTAATAACCTAACAATCAGAACTACTCATTACCCTGGAGGAATCACAGCTTGGAGACCCCAAGCACAACCATTATCCAACAACATCACTGATTTTTAAAATTAATCTATGTTTATCTTAGAATATTTACTACTGATTCATTATCGGCCATGGACATACACCTTAATTTCTCTGAAGACATTTTCTTTATCTGGAATGATTTACTATAAGGGAATCTTATTGTTTTTAAGAAAAGTGGCTTTGGAGCCACATTGTATTATTTGAATCCTGGCCCCAGAACTTACCAAGTGATCTTGGATAAGTTACTTAATATATCTTTGCCTCAGTTTCCTTGTCTACAACATGTGTTTAACAATAATATCTATCTCCTAGTGTTATTATAGGAGAACAGTGTTTAGTGCGCAGTACCTTATAAAAGTATTGGCCATTGTACTTAGCATTAATATCAGTTATCTCCTATGTGCCAAGCAATGCTCTAGGGTTTCTGGGGAAACTGTGAACATAATACAGTGTGGTTGGGGAACTCACAGAAAATTAGAAAAAGCTGAACATAAATAATTGTACAACTGTGGGATAAGGACTATAGGAAAGGAAAATAGATGGTACAGGTGTTCTGTAAGAAATAGGATCAAGTGGGGTTTAGGGAACACTTTCCAGTTGACATTAGTTACACATGAACTAATTATACTGAGTCCTGAAGGCTGTAGAACTTGATGAGTTACAGCAAGGTTTCCACACGGAAAGGACAGCTCATGTGAATACATATGGATGTAGAAGAGCACAAAGCACTCCAGGCAGGTGCAAGAGATTTGATCTAGTTCAACTGAAGGATGTGGGAGAAGAAGCATGAAGAGGCATATCTTCAGAGTTTAGCCTTCATTTCCGTATAATGAAGTTTGAATCTCATTCCTAGGGAGTAGAGGGTCATCAATGAAGAAGTTATAACAGGTGAAGAACATTACCAAGGATGTATTTTAGAAAGCCTTTTTTTTTGGCAACTTTATGAAATATAAACTAGGTGTGGGTAAGACTCAAGAGAGTCAGGGAGACCAGTAGGTAAGTTCTTACTTGTCTCCCTGGAGACCCAGGAAAGGGGAGTGCCAGAAAAAACAAAATAGAGGATAGAAGTAGGGAATAAAGTTTGCAGAAACAGATAATAATTGCTTCCTTTTATTCCTACTGTGCTTAATTCCACAAAAAACTTGAAATGACTTGCAGAAAGTACACAGGAAAAATAGTTAAATAAATAAAGCACTAAGACAGGGAACTATAAATTAGATTAGGAAATATGGGCCAGAATAGAATAAGACAAAAATAGGCCAACCATTTGGGCTTAAGCAGGTGCTATTCTGGCAGCTAAAGTGAAAAAACTGATTTGATATATAGTTGATTGATTATGCCATAAATCAGTTTTTCTGATTGATATCCTCAAAAGCATCAGCTAATGAGACCAATCAGAATGTTGTAGTTAGGTGCATCTGAGATATCTAACTAGGAGTGTCAATAACATCTCTATTTATAGGCCTTGTGCTTGACACATGGTCCTGGGCTGGAGAAATACATGAGTGAGGCCTAATTTAGTATTCATGTGTCCAGCAGAACCATGAAATAGATTGAACTCACTCAGGGAGACTGTGTTGACCAACTTCTTGGCAAAGTAAACTACTAGTGTTGAATAAGATGTTTTCTAAGGTCCTTTTTTTTAGCTCTTGAATCTCATGGTGTTGTTGCCTTTCCCAAACAGAATGCTATATATATTATTCATTAAGTTATTCACAAGTATTTATTGAATACCCACTGTATGTCAGCTACTGTTCTATGAACTGGGTATATGGTGGTGAATGAAACAAACAAAAATCCCTACCTTCATGGATCTTATATTCTAATGGGGGACCAGGGAGAACAGTCAATACACAAGACAAGAGATAAGAAGTAATGAGTGGGATTCACTCCTTTCAGGTAGTATACACTGGTCTGAATACAATTCTTGAAATTAATTCTTTTATCTGACTTTTAATAAGGAAAAGAACAATGCAGAATGAATCAGCATGCTAGTTCAATACGTGACTGGCACAGACCTAGAGAATCCCATTAATCCAGGTTGGAGTACAACCAAGAGGTTCCTCTTTAATAACTTAGAGCCTCTTTAAGGCAGAATTAGGAGTTGGTTCCAGTCAGAATCTTAAGAGCCCTAAAACACAGAGTATCTAAAGAGCTGGGATTCTCTGGCGTTAACTTCTTCAGACTTTGTGGTCTGCTTCAGGTCCAATTGTACCCAACTCAATTCAGCCTGATCCTTTCAAAGCAACAGTAAAATTCATCCAACTGGGAAAGGAAGGTAAAGGAGAACTTGTGGAGCAGCTCAATATTCATTTCCTGTGTTCATCATTTCACATAAGCCAGATACCTGGATTATATGAGACATTTAATGCTTAAACTTCAGAACTAAGCCACTGTACTCAACAATTCTTAGTGTATCATAAAAATATAACCTTTATTTAGTATGTTGTCCACCTGGTAGAAGCAGGACACAGAGTCCATAATGCCTTTTAAATTCTCCCTTCTTACTTTCTTCATAAGCATTGCATGAGTTTTATTTTTGCTTTTATTCACTCATATTCTAATTTTTACTTCTAGTAGGTCAGAAGATATACTGTATTTCTGTTCTTTTGTGGTGACCTTAGAATTTTTATATGTTTATTTAACAAGTCTAAAGTAAATAAATAACTTTATCTTCTTGCCAAATAAGGTAAAGACCTTGGAACTTGAATGCAAATCACTCCCCACTTACAACTTCTATGCTTTTATTAACCATACAACCACTTAATTTTATTTCAATTTTAACCCCACAAAATACACACCATTGATATCAGTATATGACTTATTTGGCCTACGTTGAGCATTTTATATGGTTAACATTTTTTCTTTCATCTCATACATTTCTTCTGTGTTGGTCTTCCTTTTCCTAGAATCACATCCAGTGAAATTGCCTTTAGTGATGATGTTGGTGATTAAGCCATTAAAACATAGTAGTAGTAATACCCATAGTAATACTATAAATAAAAGTAATAACTATAAATTATTGCATGTTTACCATGTCTTAAGGACTATGCTATGTGCTTTAAATGGATTATCTCTTTAAATTCTCACTAAACACCTGTCAGATACCATATAATCTTAATTTTATAGGTAGAAATACTTAATCTTAGATTAAGTAACATGCTCAAGAGCATACAACTAGACCGGAAATAATTTCTAACTCCAGTGCACATGCTCTGAACCATTCTTGCATTCATACAACTGTGAATATATTTCAGAATTTCCTCAACAGACTTTTGCATCTTACTTGTCACTAGTACTCATGGATTTGATTCACAAATAACATGTCCAACAACAATCAGAGCCTTTGAATGGAATGTCTTATCTATTCATTTAAACTCCTTAGAGCTTTTTCTGATATCAAGTTATCATTACAACCAGAATCTTTCACTTGTGGCTATACACATCAATACATACATAAATTCCAGGCAAACTATGTCACAATGCCACATTATTATTCATGCTGCAGTGGAACTGACTCCAAGCTATTTTAGTCTACATAGAAAGAAGAGCTACTCTCAAGTTTGTGACCTCCTGCCCAAAACGTTGTTCTCCATTATTCAAAGCATGCACACATGTTGAAACTTTCCTCCTCTAGAACCTTTTGAAATCACTTTCTTGGGCACCAATATCTCCAACACATGATAATAGTTGTTTATCCAAAATAACTAGTAAGAAGGAGGACTTTGCTGTGATTCCTCATTTTGTGATGCTGAATCTCACTATGAATAATCTATATATTATTCATATAAATTTGCTTTAAATCTTGATAAGATTACATTATTTATCAATGAAATATCATTTAAGTACCATCAGGTAAATATCTCTAGTCACCATCTTAAGGCTCGACACAACCAAAGAGAGAAAATGACTAGAAAGCTCATTCCCACATTAGGAAAAGGAGATTCTCTGGTGCTCCATCACGTAAAACAAGACCAAAGAATTACTGGTCAACAGAGTATGTGGAGTAAGATAAGCTGGTATAGCTACACTGATATCAGATAAAGTAGACTTCTTACAGACATACTAGCCTATGAGTAGTACCAGGGATAAAGAAGACATTTTATGATAAGAAAAAAAATCCACATACTGACAAGGCATAATAATCCTAAATGTGTACCCATATAATAATAGAGCCTCACTATATACAAAATGAAAACTTACAGAACTAAAAGAAAGAACAGAAAAAGCCATAATTGGAGTTGGGAATTTGAACATACCTCTTTTGGTAATTGCCAGCATAACTAGAAAAAAATAAATCAATAAGAATACAAAAGATCTGAGCAACAATATCAGTTAACTTAGTGTCTTAATCCATTCAGGCTGCTATGACAAAATACCTGAGATTGGGTAACTTATAAACAACAAAAATATATTGCTTACAGTTCTAGAGGCTGGAAATTCTAAAACCAAGGTGTCAGTAGATATGGTGTCTGGTGAAGGCAGCTTCATAGACAGTACCTCTTGCTGTGTTCTCATATGGTAGAAGGGCAGAAAAGCTAACACACTTCTTCAGGCCTCTTTTGTAAGGGCACTAATCCCATTCAAAAGGGCTCTGTCCTCATGATCTAATCATCTACCAAAGGCCTCACCGTCTAATACCATCTCCTTAGTAATTAGGTTTCAATGTATGAATTTTTGGAGGACACAACCAGACCATAACATGTATTTGCAGAACACTGCAAACAACTAGAACACTAGTTGGTATTTGCAGAACACTATACCTAAAAATAGCAAAGTGTACAATTCAAAGATGAACAAGGATAACAAATACAGAGATATAATTAGTAATCAAAAAATTACCTACAAAAAATAGTTCAGGCCCAGATGTCTTCACAGGTGAATTCTACCAATATTTAAATAAAAATGAATACCAAGTCTTTCAAACTCCTTCAAAGAGAAGAAGAGGTGAGATACATCCCAATTCAATCATTTCATGAGCCCAGTATTACTCTGATATCAAAATAAGACAAAAGTCATAAAAAGAAAACTATAATATCTATTATTAATACAGACACAAAAGTAATCATATATTAGCAAACGTAATCCATCAGCATGTAAAAAAATTATACACTATGAACAAGTGGGATTTACCCCCAGCAAAGTAAGTTTAACACCTGAAAATCAGTTGACGTATTACACCATATCATTGGAATAAAAACAAAAATCACATGATTATCTCAGTAGATGCAAAAAAGCATTTGATAATACCTGACACCTTTTCATGGTAAAAATCTTCAGCAAACTAGAATTGAAAACAAACTTCTGCAGCCTGATGAAGGACAGCAACAAAAACCTATAGATAACATCATACACAATGGTAAAAGATGGAATGATTTCCTCCTATGATCAAGAATAATACAAACATACCTGTTCTCACCACTTCTATTCAATATTGTACTGGAAGTTCTAGGTAGGGAAATTAGACAAGAAAATGAAGATTGGAAAGGAAGGAATAAAACTATCTGTTTAGAGATGATAATCTTATATAAAGAAAATCCTAAGACATCACTAAAAAACTACTAAAATTAATAAATGAGTTTAGCAAGGTTGGAGGATACAACATCAATATACAAAAATCAATTGTATTTCTATACACCGGCAGTAAACAATTAAAAATTGAAATAAAAACAGTAATTTCATTTACAATAGCTCCAAAGTCAAGACTAAGCAAAAAGAACAAGTATGGAGGCACTACATTATCCGACTTCAAACTACACTACAAGGATGTAGTTACAAAACAGTATGGTGCTGGTATAAAAATGGGCACACAGACCAATGGAACAGAATAGAGAACTCAAAAATAAAGGCAAATACTTACAGCCAACTGATCTTCAACAAAGCAAACAAAAGCAAAAAGTGGGGAGAGGACACCCTATTCAACAAATGGTGTTGGGATAATTGGCAAGCCACATGTGGAAGAATGAAACTGGATCCTCATCTCTCGCCTTATACAAAAATCAACTCAGGATGGATCAAAAACTGAAATCTAAGACCTAAAACCATAAAAATTCTAGAAGATAACATCGGAAAAATTATTTTAGACATTGGTTTAGGCAAAGAGTTCACGATCAAGACCCCAAAAGCAAATGCAACAACAACAAAAAAAGATAAATAGATGGGACATAATTAAACTAAAAAGCTTCTACACAGTCAAAGAAATAATCAGCAAACAGAGAACCTACAGAGTAGGAGAAAATATTTGCTAACTATGCAACCAACAAAGGACTAATATCCAGAATCTACAAGGAACTCCAACAGGTCAGCCAGAAAAAAAAAAAAATCCCGTCAAAAAGTGAGCAAAGGACACGAATAGACAACTATCAAAAGAAGATATGCAAACGGCCAAGAAACATGTAAAAAAATACTGAAAATAACTAATTATCAGGGAAATGCAAATCAAAACCACAGTGAGATGCCACCTTACTCTTGCAAGTATAGCCATAATTTTAAAAAATCAAAAATTAACAGATGTTGGCATAGATGTAGTGAAAAGGGAACACTTCTACACTGCTGGTGGAAATGTAAATTAGTACAACCACTATGAGAAACAGTATGGAGATTCCCTAAAGAACTAAAAATAGAACTGCCATTTGATCCAGCAATCCCACTACTGTGTATCTACCTAGAGGAAAAGAAGTCATTATGTGAAAAAGACACTTGCACACACATTTATAGCAGCACGATTAGCAATTGCAAAACTATGGAACCAGCCTAAATGCCCATTAAGCAATCAATGGATAAAGAAAATGGGACACACACACACACACACACACACACATATAATACATATATATATGTATATATGTATATATGTATATATGTATATATGTACCATAGGATACTACTGAGCCATAAAAGAGAATAAAACAATGGCACTCGCAGCAACCTGGATGGAGTTGGAGACCATTATTCTAAGTGAAGTAACTTAGGAATGGAAAACCAAACATCCTATGTTCTCACTTATAATCGGGAGCTAAGCTACGAGGACGAAAAGGAATAAGAATGATATAATGGACTTTGGGGTCTCAGGGGAAAGGTGGGAGTCAGTTGATGGATAACAGACTACACACTGAGTACACTATACACTGCTCAGGTGATGGGTGCACCAAAATCTCAGAAATAACCACTAAATAACTTTTCCATGCAACCAAACACCACCTGTTCCCCCAAAACTGTTGAATAAAAATAATAAGTAAAAAATATGGTATCTGGATGCTTGCAGTTAATTTACAAAAGAAATAAAATTGAATAAATTTAACAAAAGAAGTACAAAACATATACTCTGAAAACTATAAAACATTGTTGAAAGAAATCAAAGAAGATATAAACAAATGAGAAGACATTCCACATTCATGAATCAGAAAATTTAATATCTTTAAGTTGGTAATTCTTCGCAAATTTGTCTACAGATTCAATGAAATTCCTATCTGATTCCAGTTGGCCTCTTTGTAGATATTGGCAAGCTGATCCAAAAATTTATATAGAGGAACATCCATACTGTTCTCCATAGTGGTTGTACTAATCTACATTCCCACTAACAGTCCCCATTCTCCATATTCTCACCAGCATTCATTATTGCCTGTCTTTTGGATCAAAGCCATTTTAACTGGGGTGAGATGAGGTCTCGTTGTAGTTTTGATTTGCAGGGCATCTGTCACCTGAGGGTCTTATAATCTACTTTCAGGGACAGTAGATCAGAAAATTCTTTTATGACCATGCTTCAGAGGAGAAAGGCAGGAGAAGGTCAGAGTGACCTTCCTGCTTCTGCAGTTTCTCAGTTGCCAAGGTGCCATATTTTGTGGTATTATGCTCTGAGCCCCAACATGCCTGTTTTTCTAAGGACAATAGGAAGCTACTGAAGGATTCTAATCTGGACAGTAACAATATCATGAATACAAGTGGCAATCCATATCTTCTGTGGTTACTTCCTCCAGCATTTTGGGGAGAGGGGAGAGCTTATCTGATTGGGCTCATGAGTTTCACAAAAGTTTCCTTAGTGTTGTAGTTTGCTGCCCACCTCTCTGTGCTGCCTCACTCCTGCTCATTCCACTGCAGCTGTAGCTTGGACATTGGGTAGAGTCTCCTAATGGGCTATGGCTCCCCTTTGTATGGCCCCAGTGAGGGGAAAGCATGGGACAGGAAACATTTTCATCCTTTGTTTATTTATCCCAATAGTTCCACACTTTAAGGCTGAATGTATGTTAGAATTCCATGTATGGTTGAGAATTACAGTGGAAAAGGGAAGAAAAAATCTCAAAGAACATAGCAAATATATTTCTCCCCATAACCGAAAGGAAAAGGACTCAGTATTTATGTGGGGAATGGTGTCCAAATTCCATATCCATATTCTTCCAAATCTTCACTCACCTGGCAAGACATTTTTCCAGTACATGCAAGTCTTGTTCTCAGTCCTGGATATATCTCTGCTGCCAGTAATTTTCACAAATCTGAGTTATTCAAGCTACAAATGTGACCTAGGGTCTAGCAAGACAGTTCATAGTAATCTTTGACATTCCATATCCTATAGAAATATCCAGGCGTGCATTGGCATTGCTTTTTTTTCTAATCTGAGCTTCTCCCACCAGTATAAGTTGCAGATAAGTCTATTTTTCTCATTTCCCAATGATTAAGTGTTGGAACACATACTTATGTGTACACACATACACTCACTCATGGTTTTTGAGAACAAACAGTATTTGGCAGAGACAGTACAAACAAACCTAGTAAAAAGGAAAAGGCAATAATTCCCTAAGTTTCCATAATTTACAAGGTCACCTCTCTCACAATGGAGTTAGTACAGCACATTATTATCCAAAGCACTGTTCGTGCCTTTCTTTTATCCCCTTCTCTCCAATCGTACGTCCTTGAGCCTGCCAAGAATAAGAAATGACCCATTACTAAGCCATATACTTTTTAATGATCACTCTGCTAGCCTCACAAAAACCTGGTTAAAGCTGGAAATTACCTCTTGAAATTTTCCAATTAGCTATTAGACAAAGGCCATCATTCTCCCCAGCCTCTGTCCAGGGAGGAGGACTCCAGTGCTTGGGAAGTAAGGGAAGCGAGTACAGTCAGATTTGCAATCTTATCAGAATATCCTGAGTGTCAAGTAGAAAGTAGATGGGGAAAAAGTATAAGAACCTGCTGGGGGACTAGGAGGAGAAAAAGGCCAGACAATTATGTTCTTAATTTTGCAGTCAAACAAATTGGACTGACAACAAAAAGGAGTTCAAGAAGAAGAATGTTATCAAGCAAGATAGATTCTGGTTTACACTATGGAAATTTCTCTGAGAAAGTGATGTCTTACAAAATGTATACGGTTTTATGAATTGAAAATAGTGGATTGGTGCTGTTTTATAAATAGCAGGAAATATATTAAGATAAAATGGCACTTCCCACCAAAAAATTCATGAAATGGTGACAGAATCTAAGATCTGCACAAGCTAATATAATTTTTTCATCATCACTTTCCAAAGGCCGACCCCATCAACAACAAAAAACTCCAGAAACTTTTTTGTGTGATCATAACCACTTTAAAAGCATTTGGATCAAATTGATACAATTCAAATAACTATAAGGGTTTTGTTCTAAAAATTAAATTTCACAAAAGACAATTCAGAAAGCAGAGTCCACCACTGCACCCCTCAACACCAACATACACACACACACACACACACACCACCCTCAGATACTCTTCTAAGAAATGAGATTTCAACTTTCCTGACACTAAATTTGGGAAGAGGTGTCAGGTAATTATAATTACTACAAGCTGGCCTGGCTAAAATAGCATTTCAGCAGCCTGCCATTGGCATATAATCAACTGCACACCCTGTACTGGATTTCATATACAGTTGCAGCACCAAAAAATGTACCTGTTGACACCAAGAATTGCAATACAACAAATCAACCTTTGACCAGAATAATTATTTTTCCACTTTCTGGATGTCTAAGTCAGTTAAGCATTTTTGGATCCATGCAACCATATGTCCACCTGTAACAATTGAGAAATTATTCCTTATTTGCAGAATAACGCTTCTGTCTCACAAAGGACACATTAAGTCTTAGAACTTGAAAGAGTGGGCAACTGGCTATTCCAAAGTATTTGACATGCTAAACAATTCAGAAGTGTTTACCTACTTGCATCATATTAAGATATTACATTTACATATTTAAACATTTCACACAAAGTTGACCCAAACCAATAGTCTTTTACAAAGCATTTTCAATTTTTTCAGGATTGTCAAGCTCAGTACCTTTCTCTGTACCATATATCTCTGTGGCAGTAATTAGCTTTGTAGAATTGTTAGGGAAAAGGTTTCCATAGAGAAGAAGAAAGATGTATGAGTTGTTATGTATGTGAAAGCAATTTCAGGAGGAAAATGGTATAGAGTGGGCAGCAGCTCTACATAGTCTAGATTTATTTCTTTACTTAGGTCCTGATGTTTCCTATTTTTCTATTTCTGGGCTTTTAGCTAAAATACAACACTATCATTATTAAATTGCTCATTATAGTGATCTTTTGTGGAAACTTAATTTCTATTCGAGGTTGCAGTGCTCAGGTTTACAAGTATTCCAGTTTATTTGCAGCTTACTTCTTCCATAAAATCTCTGTAGAAATCTTATTGCAGTGCAGCCCCTCAAAAATTGTGTCTCATTTTCCACCAAATAAATGTAATAATACAAACGTGTGCCCCTTAAATGAGACCCCATGGAATGAAAATAAGCCACAAACAAAAATCAAAATAATGATTATAATATATATTTATAAATAATTTGTCATGTATAAGTATAATCTTTAACATAAATTCAGAATAAACATATAATTATTGAAATTTTAAATGCAGAATAAAGATATAATTATTGACGTTTTATCTAGAGGTGTTAAATGCATAAAATAAAAAATCAGGAAAAATAGTTCATGCTGAGGGCTTTAAATGACCATTTAGCTTTGAGTAGAAGCACATACAGGAGTTGATTTGTAAGGACTAGAGGACACATCAGCTATATCCCCACTTCAAGCTGGATAGATGTAAAAGTAAGAATAATTTGGCATGTTGTGAAACTTTTTCAAACAAGACAAGCAGCACACTTTGTTTTGTATGAGGTGATAAGCTATAGTGAAAGGGGCATGTGTCTGGGGATTAGAAACAAACAATTTTAGACACTAGCTCTACGACTTCTTTGTACTCTGGGCCTCCTTTTTCTCAAGTATAGAAGGATGAAGCCAACTGGTAGAGGTTGCTGTAAGAATTAAGTAAAATGTTTGTGAAAGCATCTGACTCAGAGTAGATGCTCAGTCCTCTCTGGTCCTTTTATCTTTAGAGACATATTTTTTATTGGTTTTAAGTCGGGTTTACTAGAAGCCTAAAGCAGTTTCCCCCTAGGAACATACCCATTTCATAGCATATATGAAGAAAATGGGAATATATTTGTTTCTACAGCAATTGGCTCTTAAATATCAACATCCTCATACATACCAAATCCATCAGTTATAAAAATCAGCAACTATATAATATCAGTTTTACTCTTTTCTTGGCTTTAGAATGACTATAGAATGATAGTGGCAACAAGATGACTGATACTTAATAAAGATGATTAAGATCTGAAAAATACAGAGTCTGAAGAATGGCAACCTCATTATATTTTTTCTACTATAAGAAGAGATAACAAACGGTTAACATCAGAATCTGGTTATCATAAAAGTATAAATTTTGATATTTTTATATACAATGCATACTTGCTTATTATAAAAAAGTTACCCCCCACACACACACATACACAACACAATCCATATTCCCACACTCCCAGAGATAACTCCTGATATCAAGTTGTAGTTTATTATTCCAATACTTTTTTTACACAGCATTATACAGTATTATATATTTTCTCTTTACTTTCTTGCCATAAATTAACCTCTGAGAAAGTGCCCAATTGATTCTGAGGCCACACAAGCAGCCAAGAACCAAGCACCTCCAACTGTTATTCTGTGACCTGTGATCAGTGACTCTTGTAAGAGTGTTCCTTGTAGCAGAGAATGCTAGTTGTTCCTTAATATTCTTCTTACCTTCAGTTTTTTGGTAGTAAAACACCCAACTTTTATCTAAGCACAAAGCCAAAGGCTCATTTCTCAGCCTCACTTGCAGCTAGGTGGGACCATGTGACTAGATTCTGGCCTATAGAGTATGAGTATAAGTGATTTGTGAAAGCTGCAGGTCCATGCTTTCAAAAGAAAAGAAGTCTATCTTTCCTTTCCCCTTTCACTTTTCTTACTGGCTATAATACAGATCTGATGGTGTCTTTGCCTTTGACAAAGATATGGAAGTTTCGTATTGAAGATGGCAGAATAAGACGGAAGGACACTAGGCTCTTGATCCAGGTGTCCTGTTATACCAGTATTAGACCACCTTTGATGGGCAAAACGAAGCTTCTGTCTTTTTAAAACAACTAGACATTAGGTAAAGCCACCTAACCTCTGTTTTAATAAATATATCCCTCTATTAGACAGAGTTGTTGTTCCCTACTATTAATTGCTCTTGTCTCCATAACTTTGACTTGAGAGTGGGGCCATTGCTTTTTGTGATACAACTTCACTCATAGAGTAAGTGATGAATTAAATGTCTTTGAGTTCATCCATTTTTCCCCTGGAGTAATCAGATGGTTTGCATTGCGGTGTCTACCTTTGTTTCAGGACCATGTGCCCCTTCAGAAGTTTATCAGGGAACATGATTTAAGGCAGAGACTTCTAGTATTGTATTATGGATCCCATCACTTCTTGTTTTCACCCCCACTTCAGTATTTACTACCCACTGAGGTACCTTTTTGGGAAGAAGCAGCCTCTGTGGTAATTGTCTAGTCTTTTGATAGAGGGGAGAACAACCAGTCAGGGCCAGACTGATTCCTGTTGATTCTTCATTTTATCAGGATCTTCGATTCCCCAATTTTACTCAGCAATGATTGGCATTGCTGCCTTTCCTAGCCTTGGGTAGCAATGGGGCTAACAGTGATCATCTCTGAGCAAATGAGGAAATAAAAATCATAATTAGAAAGCTTTCCCTCAACCCTTCCCCATCTCATTTCTCATCCTCTCTTGGCACAGAAGATGCCATCTTTACTGCTTTTTCTCATCACACACAGAAACCCAACTACTTTCATTTTCTCCAAAGGTTTTTCCATATATTATGTGAATTCATGGAATCCATCTATCATTCTATCTCTTCTGAGGCATCTCTAGATTTGCTATGGGGGCAGGTAGCCAGCATCCCATGCTAGTTCACCATCTTATATGAAATTGGGAGTTCCTATTCCTGCTCACACTTTTCATATACTCCAAGTTTACAACCTGCAATGGACTGAATGTGTTCCCCTAATATTTGTATATTGAAACCTAATCCCAATGTAAGGGTATTTGAAGGTGGGATCTTTGGAAGGTTATTAGGTCATGAAGCTGAAGACTTCATGAATGGGATTAGTGCACTTATAAGAGGCCAAAGTAGCTCTTTCTGTCATGTGAAGAAACAATAGTAAGTGGACAAAATGCAACCCAGAAGAAGACCCTTGTTGGAACTTAATGATTCTGGCACTCTGATCTTGGACTTTCAATCTCCAGAGCTGTGAGAAATACTTATATTGTTTGTAAGCCACCCAGTCCATGGTACTTTGTTATACTGGCCTGAACTGACTAAGCCACTACCATTCTAAGTCCTATTCAGATGCCAGCAAGTCAAATTACTCTCAACTGATGCATTAAACTCTGGTTCTACTGTATTGGGGATTGCCATAGATTTTGCATACAGCATGGTTAGAATTCCAGACTAGCCCAAAGCTAAATAAGTTGCCACATTCCACTAGATAAGGCTCTATCAATTGCAAAATTTCTCCATCCAGCTATATGATATTGAATATGTTTTGTGGAAGAGATTTGTCTATATGTATTCATCAGTTTTTGGTTTCCATTAGTAAAAGAAAAACTCCTTCTGTCTGACTGAGTGCCTCAGTCTGTTGTGTGCTGCCATAACAGAACACCAGATACCACATAGTTTATAAAGAAAAGAAATTTATTTCCCACAGTTCTGGGGTTTAGGAAGTCCCACTTTGGGGCACCAGCATCTGATGAAGGCTTTCTTTCTGCATAATAACATGACAGCAAGTATTACATGGGCAAGAGACAGTTATAGAGGGGCTAAACTCAACCTTTATGAGGACCACACCTACAATAATGAACCCATCCCCATGATAATGGCATTAATCAATTCAGGCTGCAGAGCCCTCATGATCTAATTACCTCTTACAGATCTCACCTCTTAACACTGTTGCATTTGGGATTAAGTTCCAATATATGAACTCTGAGGAATACATTCAAATCATAGCACTGAGGGTGGGGTCCAACATACTGAAGAGTTTTTTTTTTTTTTTTTTAATAATAGAACGTAAAATGTTCAGCAAAAAGCTCAGAAGTTCAAACCCATGAGAATCTGCTTTTGATCAAGTCTTTCGCCCCAGGTCCTTAGTGTTTAGTACTCTTTCTTTCCCTAATATAAATGGAATAAGCATTCCAAAATTCTCCTATTGAGGTATGTATTTCAACAAGTATTTCTTGAGCACTCCCAAAGGCTCTGAAGAACTCATACTGAGAGGAGCCTTTTCCCATGTCATGCTTCTACTCAAAATATAAGTCTCTGTTTTGTCTCCTCTCTTCTCACCCAAATTTAAATATTTCTCCTCATCTTACTACTTTACCAACATCATTTTTACTGTTCATATTTCTCCCTTTCCTATTTGATCTTTTTCATATTTGATGTACCACCTTTGGAGTAAGGGCTTGAGGATAATGCCTGCCAGCACTCAGAAGCTTCACAGAGGTCCACAGAGGCAGCTGAAGAGCCAGACTCACATCTTATCAAATTTATGTAGAGACTTGAGAATGCTGAATTGTCCCTGAGGCAATGGTTTGCGTTGGGAAGATAAACTTGTTCGGTGGGCTTTAAACCAAGACTATGAGCATGAAGGGAACTGTCCATGGTTCTGAGTGGCCCCACTGAGGGTCTAGAAAATAAAAGAATAGAGGTGTTTGATGGCAAAATGTACAAACAGGCATTATTATTTGTTAGATCTCTGCCCTTTTATAGAATTTATGACCACCTAAGAAAGAAAACACCCTAAAACATTTGTTCCTGCAAACTTATCTTGCCTTATGTTGCTTTTAAGCACGTGTATTTGGGGAGAATTTTAAAATTCATGTCTTGAATTTATGTCTCTGATTACACATAATTCATCAAGATCTTACTCTTCAAGAGCTACTTAATACTCAGGAAGTTATTTAAGACATTTCAGAATCTTACTAAAATCCAACAGGAAGTTGTGTTTACAAAGGACACACAAACCTGGAGCACTTGCACATTTCATTTGAATCCAAATGCAGAAACCGTACATATTTTTGAATTGAAGAGAAATTTAGCCTATCTCTACTCTGTCAAGAAGAAAGGTTCAGTGCACTGTTATCCAAGGATGCATCCTGATATTCCCATCTGGATGTGATGTGTGGAATCTTATATAACATATACATCATTTATTGTTTATCGTGTTATAATCACTTGTGTGTATATATGTATCTTCTGTCCTTAATGGAAATGCCTGATATAAGAGGAAGAAAACCTCTTCAGGTATAAACTCAGATGACTGAGGCTTGAGTCCTGATTTTCCCAGAAATAACAGGGTGCAGACATACTGAGACCTTGAGCAAATCACCAAACATCACTTAACTTCATCTATGAATATTAAACATATTAAAAGTGATTATGAACCTAAACATATTCCGTAAACTCATGAATGATAGTCCCAGTAATTGTCATTTTCCATCAAATCCACATAATTTGTGCTTATGTTTTTTATACTTATCATTTCAGCAAGTATTCTATATTTGCTGTTTCAACAATTATTGATTAGAGTACATGACAGAAATATAGGAAAAGGGGACAGAAACATGGTAAAAGAGGAGAGACATTTTACTGTAGCAGACATTTCTTTTTATGCCAAAGTGAAATGTCATTATCGTAATAATTTCACACTGCCACATATCCTGTTGTGGCCATTTTTAAATGGAAGAAGGAAAACCCTACCAAATCCTGGAAAGCTCATTTTTATAAATGTCTCCCTATTATACATTTTAACATATTTTATGATAAGTTGGTTCAAACTATTGTAGTTTTCAAAGAATATACTACTTATTTTCTCCTTAAAGCATATATTGCTTGTACTATGTAATATAGTATATAGTGATATGAGAGATACTTTGAAATAAAATCTAGATTTTTATATTTTGCCTAAAAATTTGAGTTCCAGTGTATGTTAGAAATAAGTCACTTGCCTTTCTCTGCTTCTCACAAAAGAGAAAGTAAATGTGTTTGCCACCACATGTAATCCCCCAAGAGGGTGTATTTTATTCTGGATGTTAAATTTTAAGTGGAGAAATAACAGGATGCAGACATACTGAGAACAATGTCTTGGTAGCTGATGCTTTTTCCGCCAGTGGGTGATAAAAATTAAATCCCCAAATTTCTCCTTCTAGACTTTTTACTAATTAACCTGACATCTGTGGTGAAGTGGAACATAGACTCACCTTGCTCATTCCAAGTCCCACAATTAAACTGCTGGTAGTTAAGGTCAAAAGCTTTTCTCTGGAAATTTGAAAGTAACATATTTTTAAATTGACAAAAAGTATAAAACAACATTTAAAATATTTATATCAAAATATTCAGGAAAAGAAGGAGCTTTCATTTAGAGTAAAAATTGCATTCTTAATTCACCATTATTCCCTACTTCATTTACTCTGATTGTTCTCCACTTACGGATGACAGAACAAAGGATTCATGAAGATAGGATCATTCATGTAAAATAGTTCCTCTTACAGAGTGATGAGTGGAGTAATGCTATGATTGGGATGTGATGCATAGAGATGAAGGTGGGGAAATCAAGTGGGCAGAAATGTCTTGAAACATCTATAGAAGATAAATGTGCTCTAGAAAAACATTGAAAGAATAATATAGCAAAAACACGTTTCATATGAGGAGAAAATGTTAAATTTCCCTCATTCATGGTACTATCACAAAGTGTCTGGTGACATAACTGTGTCAGTAATAAGGAATCCAGCCAGGGAAAACCATTGGATGATCTGTGGTTTAACAAAAGAAAGGAAATAACAAAATTATGATGAGAGAAACAAGAGTCAGACTATCTTTATGTATAAATGAGAATACAAACAAAATGGAAGTATTGAGGGGTAAAAGGATATGGTACACTTGCTATAAAATATGTCATAATTTTAAAAGTGTAATATTGAAACAGATTACTTCTGCATGCAGTATAGATGTATCTGAGTCAAAGAAGCCTTACACAAAATAATATATCCTACATGATTCATTTATATGAAGTTCTAAAGTACGTAAAACCAATCTAAAGGTAAAAAAAGAAACATCAGTTTCTGAAAGTAAAAACAGAAATCAGAAAAGTGGTTGTCCCTTAGGATAGAGGTTCAAGCATGAATTTTCTGGGAAGGGGCATGATTTTCTAAGGTAATGGTTATTTTCTATATTTTATACTTTAATAGTTTAGGCTACATAGGTCAAATATGTATATATCAAAACTCATCAAACAATGCACTAAAGATTTGTGAACTTCACTGTATGTAACTTTTACCTCAAAATAAGAAAGTATTAATAAACGCACTCAAAAATTCACTAGCTGAAGTATTTGGGGGAAACATAGTGATGTCTGCAACTTAGAAATACATCAAAATATAAGTGCAATTGATAGATGGATAGATGGAGGGATAGATAAATATGTTATAAAACAAATATAGGAATAGGTTAATTATAGGATCTAAGTCTTGGACACATGAATGTTACTTTACAGTCTTTCAACTTTTCTTTATATTAGAAAAGTTTTATAATAGAATGTTGAGAAAAAGTAGGAGGTGGGAGAGATGAAATGAAGTTGGAAAAAATGGCAATAACTGGTGCAGCAAGAAGACGATTGATTGATTCATTATACCCTTCTGTCTACTGTTCCATGTGTTTGAAATTTTCCATAATCAAAAGTTTAAAAAAGAATTTATATATATTCATATATATATATACATACATTAAAATGAGAACAGTTTATCCAAGTTGAATATAGAGTTGTATTTAAGTCATGTAATTATGCATATGTATTTTCTCTCATTTTCTATATTTTTGATAACACTATCTTGCCATAATATAAGAAGGAACTGGAGAACATTGGGCTCAGGTAGGAATCCAGGGAAATTAGATGATAGGGTTTCAAACTAAAAATACTAACTCTGAAAAAGAGATAATCATTTTCATAAGTCACTTCTCTTCACCCCAGTTCAATTTCAACAGTGTATCCTGATCCCCACCTAGAAAAAGAGAATCTTCCTCTTTGTGGTGTGAAGAGTAGAAAAGGTAGTCATTAAGAACACAGACTCTTGAACCACGTGAAAGAATAAGGTGGACACTGAATCCAAAATGTAAACCTTCACTTTCCCCCACCCTTCCTTCACAACTTAACTTTGTCTCTCTTTCAATGGTGTTCAGCAGATTTCACAAGTCCTAATTCTACTAACTAGCCCTGAAACCTGCAGTTTCTTCTATGCTATGGATTCTCATTCCAAATCCCCCCTTTGATCAATATTGCCTTCTCAACTGATTCCACAAGAAATGGCTTCACAAAACTACTATTGACATTATGCCTTAATTATCTATATAACACCAATATAAAAATGGCATATAAAGAAGGTCTCTGTAGATATTACAAAATTGTATTGAAGATCCTGTTTTTTACATTGTTCAAATTTCCCAACCCATTGTTCAGTTTCTCTTAGAGATCTGGGCTAGGAGATGGTCTCTCCCGATAACTTGCTGTGTCCCTTATGTTTCCCTTTGACTTTGGCTTCCAGGAAGCTTAGTTATTAGATTCATTATACGTCATCCTTTGTTAGCTCTGTTTTATGTTTTAATTATTCTACTCCCATCTTTTTCATCTCTATCCCAACACTTGCTCCCATTACTTAGAACTCGCACTTTAGTAATGACAGATGTGTTGACTTCATAGTATCTAAGCTTTTGTAAACTTCTCTAGGTTTAGAAGTGGGCAGAGAATATGTGATAAATAATTTCTATAAAGCCTCCAATACCACCAATAAGTTATATTACTCTAGTTCAAATTTTAGTGTAGTGAATCCAAGCATATTGCAATAAAAGATGAGTTTAGCTGATATTAAGAAAACAAAATCATTTGTTATGTTAGGAAGCCATCAGGAAACAGTAAGAGGAAGAAAATATGCAATCTTGAGAGTTACTTTATTTTTTAAAAAAACCATCAAGGCCAACTTCTAACATGCCATATTGTCCATGCAGTCTCCTGGATGTACATATGTTCTAAGTTTCTCATCACAGTGGCCAGACTAATCACTGATGTGGAAACAGATCTCACTCCTCTCAACTGGCTTTTGTAAGACAGAGAGTGAGTCTAGGTCATTTCTCTTGGAGATAGTGCTGTATCTCTGGATTAGAAAGAAAAAGTTCAGCAGTATGACAGAAAAAATTCAACTGTCAAAGTTAAAATAAATATCTTTTAATTTCATCACTAAGTGTATATTCCTTAAGAAAAAAGATTCTCTCACCACAGTTCACCTGGAGTAATTAATTCTTCCTAAACACATAAGCTCTGGAGTTATGATTGACCCTTTGATTAAATATTCAGAAGCATTAAAAAATTAAAACATAAAAGCACAGAATAAAATGGCTGAATGGTTATCTGATTTAAGGATTAAGAAAAGTTTTCTACACTGGAAAAAAAAACAAGAGGAAACTTTGATATAATACAATACAATGTAAAATCAAGAGGAAACTTTTGATTTTAATAAAAATTAATTATTAAATAATAATTTAATTTAAAAAATCAAGAGGAAACTTCAGTATAATATGATACAATGTAAGACTTATGTTTATCAAATTTAGAAATCAAACAGGTTGGGAATATTATATTCAAGAAATGTGAGACAAAGATTAAAATTCTCAATCTATGAAGAGCTCACAGGAATTTAAATATTTTGATAAATAAAGGAAATGACATGATCAGAAAACCCTTTCAATATAAAAATGAAAATTGCTAAGATACCTGAAAATTAGTCAACTTTACTATCACTAAAAAGGTAAAATAAAACAATAAGATTTATTTTATGTCTTTTGAAATAGCCAAGATTTAAAAATAAACATATACTTAATCCTATGAGGGTGCATTGAAAGACTCTCTCCCATTCACTGAAGTCAGAAAGGTAAATTGACGCCATCATTTTAGGGACAATTTAATATATTTCAAGAGCCTTAAAAATATTAATGCCCTTCTACCTGATAATTCTACTCCTGGGCATATGTCCTAAGAAAATACCTAGAAGCATAAGCATATACAGAGATTTATACACAGAAAAGTTTATCATATTATTTATATCAATTTCCTATGAAAGATAATTTAATTGCACATCATATTATTGAAATATAACCTAAAGTCAATAGTAATATATGCACATAATAGAATATTGTATAGCAAAAAAAATTATTTTATAGAAAATTTTTAATGGGAAACTGTTTACATGCATTTTAAAGGAAAAGAAAGCATATAAAACATTATAAAAGATTAAAAACCATGCATAATTATATGTAAAACATGGAAACAAATGTGCTAAAATGTTAACTACCTCTGGGAAACAGGATTATAAGTGACTTTTGTTGTTCTCTATCGTGTTCTAGGCATGTAATAAGTTTATTATCTAAAAGATACTACTAAAAACCCCAAAAGAACCTTTCAGTTTTCTATTTTTAACTCTTCTGCATATCACAAGGGACAGTCTATTTCTCTTTGGACTAGGACCTGCTACTTTATGTAGCTAGAGAAGTAAACATTTCTCAAATTTCTACTGCCCTCATAATACTGTGGTATACACTAGAACATGGTCTTCTTAATCTTTATCTCTTGAATATAAATTTTCAAAATAGGAAGTGAAGTAATATAAAATTTTTCTAGAAACTGTTAAAACAATAGAATCCTACCACAAATAAAGTATTAAAAGCGGAACGTTCCAAGAGGAAAGTGGGACTTATGCTTCATAAATTTGCATTCTGAAACTAAAATCTCTTTATTTTCACATAATTGTAATTGTAATATGGTGGTATTCTGGCAAATTGATTAGCTTTTGCTATATTAAAAAACCACCCCAAAACAAAATAACTTAGAGCAATAACCATTATTCAGTTCATAATTGGCAATTTGGGCTGGACTCAGCTGAGCAATACTTCTGGATTTGGCTGGGCTTACTCAAGTGTCTGTGGTCAGCTACCGAGGTAGTCAAAGGACGTCTGGTCTAGGATGGCCTGAGCTGCCATGACTTGTCTCTGTTCCATGTGGTCTCAATCTTCCAGCAGAGTTTCCCAGGCTTGTTCTCATGACACAGGCTAAAGTCTAAGAGGGAGGGCAGAAGCATGAACATTTGTAGCCCTGGCTCAGAACTGACACAATGTCATTTTTACTTCATAATAGTCTGCAAAGCAAGTCCCATGGGCATCTCAGATTCAGAGAGAGGAGAAACAGACTCCATCTATTAATAGAAGGAACTGCAAAATCTCATTGTGAGGACACCAAGAGAGTACAGAATTGCACCGCTTTGCAACCCACCAGCTTAGATTATGACATCTAGGCACAAGCACCCAATTTTACTTATAAGTATGACTAAATAAGTTTAAAAATGTGGAATGGTGGAGCCAAGATGGCCAAATAGATGCAGCCAGAGAGACCGGGACATCAAGAGGACTGGAACACTTGATGTTCCAGCAGATCCTCAGTGGGATGGCATTTAGAGTGGATGCAGGGAGAATTCAGATGCTGCACTGAAAGAGGAGGAAGCTGGGAACCTTGCATAGGGTTGCAAGGCACTGGGACTTATTCTTGGCCCCCAGCAAATCCTGGAGAAAGGGTGAGTTGAACAGATGAGGAGTGGCCCACTCTCATCAAGAATCTCCAGGAAACCCTGCAACCCCCACAGATGCTTGAGCTGTCAGGGAGAGTTGTTTAGAGAGGTGGTAGGACCAGTACTACAGGCTGTGCTGAACCCAGAGGGTTTGGTGTGTGAATGTCTGCAGTAGAGCACAGCCAGGGATGCCCATCCTTCAAGGCTCACCATGCTCCTCTAGGAGACTTCAAACTTACAGCAACTGTCAGACCTGGACATAGCAGTGTGGTCTTGCCTGTGAAACAAAGCCAGTCAGATCTGAGCACTTCCCTGTCTGCTGGCATCTACCAGGGCCCCAGCCTGGCCACACCTGCTTGCAATGCAGCCTTGGATGCCCAAACAGATTGCTTCCCAGGGCCCTTCATCATGCTCCATTGCCAGCAGGCCACAGATGGCCATTGGAGAGCTTCAGCAGACTAGACCCCGCCAATGCACACCAAGCCACCCCCCTCCACAGGCTCCCCCAGCTGCTTTGCCAGCACATACTTGCCTATGACTACCCCACTACCACTTTGCTGGTGCACATGCATGGGTGGACTTAACCTACCTTCCCCCACCAGCTTGTGTGTACATGTGTACCCCACCGCACCACTGCTGCTGGTAAAACAGCACCCCACTGCATTTCCCCACTAATATGCAGTCACCCGGCCATGTTGCCATTGCTGGCACAAACACATACAGGGATGCCCGCAACCTTACTATTTCCTGCCACCACTGCTGGTGTGAATATGTGCACAAATGCCAGCAGACCCTCCCCCACCACTGCAGGCACAAGCAAGAATACTGCAGCCCTGCTCCCACTGGTACTCTGCCCCAACTGACACATATGCACCTTGCCACACTGCTACAGTGGCTGGTATGAGCAAGCAAGCACAGATACCCCTGCCACTGCCCTAGTGAAGCAGTTTGTCCAGCACTACTCACTGGAATATTGTGGCCAGTGGACCAGAAATACCTTGGCCCCTCCAGTGAAGCTGGTTCCTAACCTTAAGAGGCCTGATACCAGCCCCTGAGAGTTAAAAGATGCAGCCCAGGAGTTCTAAGCTGAGCTGTGGCCCCCTAAAATCAGAAATGAAGCCAGTTAACTGAACCTACCTCATACCACAGTCAAACTCCCAAGGACATCAAAGAAGATAAAAACAAAAGACAGCAACATCAAAGACTGAGGGAACATCAACCCACACAGATGAGAAAGAACTAGCACAAGATCTCTGACAACTTAAAAACCAGTATCTTCCTTCCCCCAAACAGCCACACTGGTTCCCCAGCAATGGTTTTTAACCAGCCTGAAATGGTTGAAATGACAGAAATAGAATTCAGAATATGGATAGGGAAAAAGATCATTGAGACTCAGGAGAAAGTTGAAACCCAATCCAAGAAATCTAAGGAATACAAGATAATGATACAGGAGCTGAAAGACAAGATGACCATTTCAAGAAAAAACCAAACTGATCTATTAGAGCCGAAAAACTCACTTCAAGAATTTAGTAATACAATTATAAGTATTAACAGCAGAATTGACCAAGAAGAGGAAAGCATCTCAGAGCACAGACTAGTTCTCCAAAATAACTCACTCAGGCAAAAATAAAGAAAAATAAAAAATAAACAACACCTCTGAGAAATATGGGATAATGTAAAGAGACTAAATCTATGACTCATTGGCATCACTGAAAGAAAAGGAGAGAAAAACAAGCAACTTGGAAAACATATTTGAGTATATAGTCCATGAAAATTCCCCCAACCTTGCTAGATAAGCCAACATTCAAATTCAGGAAATGCAGAGAACCTCTGCAAGATACGACACAAGAAACCATCCCCAAGACACATAATCATCAGATTCTCCAAGGTTGAAATGAAAATATATATATTAAAGACAGCTGGAAAGAAGTGCCAGTCACCTACAAAGGGAACTCCACCAGGCTAACAGCAAACCTTTCAGCAGAAACTTTATAAGCCATAAGAGATAAATGGCCTGTACTCAGCTTTATCAAAGAAAAGAAATTTCCACCAATAATTTCATATCCAGCCAAACTAAGTTTTATAAGCAAAGGAGAAATAAGATCCTTTTCAGACAAGTAAACACTAAGGGAATTCATTACCAGCAGACCTGCCTTACAAGAGAACCTAAAGGGAGTACTAAGTGTGGAAAGAAAAGACCACTACTGGCCACCACAAAAACAAACTTAAATACATAGACAATTGACACTATAAAGCAACAATATAATCAGGTCTGCATAATAACTAGCTAACAACATGATGAAAGGATCAAATATGCACATATCAATATTAACCTTGAATGTAAATAGACTAAATGCACCAATTAAAAGGCATAGAGTGGCAAATTGAATAAAGAAGCAAGACCCAACTGCATGCTGCCTTCAAGAGACCCATCTCACATGCAATGACACCCATAGGGACAAAGTAAAAGGATAGAGAAAAATCTACCAAGCAAACAAGCAAACAAACAAACAAAAACAGAACAAAAGCAGAGGGTGCTATTCTAATTTCAGACAAAACAGAGTTTAAACCAAAATGATTTTGAGAACACAAAGAAAATCATTACATAATAGTAAAGAATTTAATGCAATGTAAGGACTTAAATATCCTAAGTATATATGTGCCAACGCAGGAGTACTCAGATTCATAAAGCAAGTAATTGGAGACCCATGAAGAGACATAACCACACAATAATAGTGGAAAACTTCAACACAGTATAAGACAGATCATCAAGGCAGAAAATTAACAAAGATATTCAGGACCTGAACTCAATTATTGATCAAATGGACCTAACAGACATCTACAGAACTCCTCACCGAAAAAACAACAGAGTATACATTCTTCTCATCTGCACACATCACATAATCTAAAATCAACTGCACAATCAGCCACAAATCAACTCAGCATATTCAAAAAAACCAAAATCATACCAACCATACTCTCAGATCATAAGGCAATAAAAATAGAAATCAGTACTAAGAAAATCACCCCAAACCATGTAATTACATAAAAATTAAACAACCTGCTCTTAATGACTTTTAAATAAACAAGGAAACTAAGGCAGAAATCAATACATTCTTTGAAACTAATGAGAACAAAACCAAAATACATCAGAATCTCTGGGATACAACTAAAGTAGTGTACAGAGGGAAGATTATAGTGCCAAATGCCCACATTAAAAAGTTAGAAAAAAAAAAACAAATTAAAAAACTGACATTACACCAAGAGGAAATAGAAAAACAAGAACACATCAACCCCAAAGCTAGAAGAAGACAAGAGATAACCAAAATCAGAGCTGAACTGAAGGAAATTGAGATGTGAAAAACCATACAAAAGATCAACTAGTATAGGAGTTGGTTCTTTGAAAGGATAAATCAGATTGATTGACTGCTATCTAGACTAATAAAGAAAAAAGAGGGATTATCAGAGTAATGACAGTCAGAAATGACAAAGGGGACATTATCACTGACTCCACAGAAGTACAGAAAAACCCTGGATACTACTATGAACACCTCTATGCATACAAGCTAGAAAACTGAGAAGAAATGCATAAATTCCTGGAAACACACAACTTTCTAAGACTGAACCAAGAAGAAATTGAAGCTCTGAACAGACCAATAACAAATTCTGAAATTGAGTCAGTAATAAAAAGCCTATCAACCAGAAAAATCCCAGGATTACATGGATTCATAGCTCAATTCTACCAGATGCATAAAGAAGAGCTGGAATCATTCCTCCTGAAGCTATTTCAAAAAATTGAGCAGGAGAAATTCCTCACTAACTCATTCTATGATTCTAGCATCATCCTGATACCAAAACATGGCAGAGATACAAAAAGAAAAGAAAACTTCAGGCCAATATCCTTGATGAACATTGATGCAAAAATCCTCAACAAAATGCTGGCAACCTGAATTCAGCAACACATCAAAAAGCTAATCCACCACAATCAAGTAGGCTTCATCCCTGGGATGCAAGGTTGGTCCAACGTACACAAATCCATAAATGTGATCCACCACATAAACAGAACTAAAAACAAAACCACATGATTATTTCAATAGATACAGAAAAGATTTTTAATAAAATTCAACATCTCTTCATATTAAAAACCCTCAACAAAATAAACATTGAAGGAACATGCCTCAAAACAATAAGAGCCACTTATGAGAAACCCACAACCAACATCACAATGAATGGGCAAAAGCTGGAAGACTTTCCCCTGAAAACAGGAACAAGATAAGGATGCCCACTCTCAGGACTCCTATTCAACACAGTACTGGACATCCTAACCAGAGCAATCAGGCAAAAGAAAAAAAAGATATCCATATATGAAAAAGGAAGTTATACTGTCTCTGTTGGCAGTTGATATGATTCTATATCTAGAAAACACCATAGTCTTTGCCAAAACCTTCTAAATTTGATAACTTCAGGAAAGTTTCAGAATAAAAAGGAAATCAATGTACAAAAATCAGTAGCATTTTTATACACCAACATTGTCCAAGCTTGGGGCCAAATCAAGAAAACAATTCCATTTACAGTAGCCACACAAAAGAATAAAATACCTAGCAATACAGCTAACCAGGGAGGGGAAATATCTCTACAAAATGAATTACAAAACACTATTGAAAAAAATCAGAGATAACACAAATGAATGGAAAACATTCCATGCTCATGGGTAGGAAAAATCAATATTGTTAAAATGGCCATACTTCCCAAAGCAATTTATAGATTCAATGCTATTTCTATCGAACTATCAATGACATTTTTTCACATAATTAAAGCATTCTAGAGTTAATTTGGAACCTAAAAAGAGTACAAATTGTCAAAGCAATTCTATGCAAAAGGAACAAAGCTGGAGGCATCACATTACCTGACTTCAAACTATACTACAAGGCTACAGTAATTAAAACAACATGGTACTGGTACAAAAGCAAACATATAAACCAATGGAAGAGATGAGAGAACTCAGCAGTAAAGCCTCACATCTACAACTATCTGATCTTCAGCAAAGCTGCCAATAACAAGCAGTGGGGAAAGGATCCTCTATTCTATAATTGGTGATGGGATAACTGATGAGCTATATGCAGAAGATTGAAACTGGACCCCTTCCTTACACCATATACAAAAATTAACTCACGATGGATTAAATACTTACATGTAAAACCCAGAACTATAAAAACCCTGGATGACAACATAGGTAATACAATTCTGGACATAGGAACAGGCAAATATTTCATGACAAAGATGCCAAAGGCAATTGCAACAAAAGCAAAGATTGACAAATGGGATCTAATTACACTAAGGAGCTTCTGCACAGCAAAAGAAACTACCAACAGAGTAAACAGACAACCTATAGAATGGCAGAAAATTTTTGCAAACTATACATCTGACAAAAATCTAATGTCCAGAGTCTATAAGGATCTTAAATACATTTACAAGACAAAAAAAAAAAATGAAACAACCCCATTAAAAAGTGGGCAAAGAATATGAACAGGCACTTTTCAAAAGAAGACATACATACAGTCTACAAGAATATGAAAAAAAGCTCAACATCACTGATCATGAGAGAAATGCAAATCAAAACCACAATGAGATACCATCTCACACAAGTCAGAATGGCTATTATAAAAAAGTAAAAAAAAATAACAGATGCTGATGAAGTTGCAGTGAAAAAGGAAAGCTTATACACTGTTGATGGGAGTCTAAATTAGTTGAACCATTGTGGAAAACAGTGTGACAATTCCTCAAACAGCTAAAAGCAGAACTACCATTTGTATATCCCATTACTGGGCATATACTCAAAGAAATATAAATCATTCTATCATAAAAACACATGTGTGTGTATGTTCATTGCAGCACAATTCACAATAGGAAAGACATGGGATCAATCTGGATGCCCATCAATGGTAGAGTGAATAAATAAAATGTAGTGTATATGCACTATGGAATGCTATGAAACCATAAAAAATAATGAGATTATGTCCTTTGCAGCAACATGAATGGAGTTGCAGGCCATTATCCTAAGCAAGTTAACACAAGAACAGAAAAGCCAATACCACATGTTATCACTTACAAGTGGGATCTAAACATTGAGTATACATGAACACAAAGAAGGAAACAACAAACACCAAGGCCTAGTTTAGGGTGGAGAGTAGGAGGACGATGAGGATCAAAAAACTACCTATCAGGTACTATGCTTATTTCCTGGGTAATGAAATAATCTGTACACCAAACTCCCATGGCATGCAATTTATCTATGTAACAATCATGCACATGTACCCCTGAACCTAAATAAAAGTTAAAAAATGCTAACAATAAAAAAACTGGCAACTAGGAAATAGATTTTCCCTATAATCTGTAGCAAAAAAAAAAAAAAATAGAATCATGTACTTTTCTAAATTTCAGCTAGGCCATTATATACAATTGAGGCATTATTTCCTCCCAAACACTATCCTTCTTTGCAAACCCAATTTGCTTTTTTCAAAAACAACAATTGAAAAGCTTTTCTTTTCTTTTATAATTACATTTCATTTTTATTGAAGTAGTATTTCCACATAGTTTTAAATGTCAAGTAGTATTTAGAGGCTTCTAACAGAAAGAGAATACCACCTTATTTGAAACTTTCTCCCTCCACCCATGAACACACACAGGCACTGACATTTTCTAGAAGCAACCTCTTTTTTGGCTGTTTCTTTTTTAGAAATAATATGGATATGATTTTTAAAATGCATCTTTGTTAGTCATTAGGTATTGTGGTAGGCAAATAATGGACTTATAAATATGTTCATGTCCTATTCCCTGGCACCTGTGATTATGTTATCTTAAATGGCAAAAAGGACTTTGCAGATAAAGGTTAAGGAACTTGAAATGGGGAGATTATTCTGAATTATTTGGGTGGGTCTAACATAATTATGTCAGTTTTTAAAAGTATAAAAGACAGAAGAGGATATGAGAAAGATATGACATAAGAAAGACTGTCCCTGCCCACCCAACCCTCACAATTGCTGTCTTTGAATATAGAAAAAGAGAGCCATGAGCCAAGGAATATATGAGCTCTTAAAGCTTGCAGCAGGCCTCAGCCTACAGCCTACAGTACGTTGTACTCAAACAGGAACCAGTCAGACATGGTGGTTCATACCTGTTGTATCAGTGCTTTAAGAGGCAAAGGTGGGAGAACCACTTGAGCCCAGGATTTCGAGGCCAGCCTGGGCAACACAGTGAGACCCCATCTATACAAAAAAATTAAAAATTAACCAGGCATGGTGATGTCCACCTGTAGTCCTAGCTACTTGGAAGGCTGATGTGGGAGTTTGCTTGAGCCCAGGAGTTCAAGACTACAGTGAGCTTTGATTGAGACATTGTACTCCAGCCTGGGCAATAAGCAAGACCCTATCTCAAACAAAACAAAACAAAACAAAACAAAACAAAACAAAACAAAACAAAACAAAACAAAAAAACAAAAAACAGAGACCTTGGTTCTATAACCACAAGAAACTGAAGTCTGCCAACAACCAGAATAAATAAAAAATGGATTTTTCCCAGGTGGGTGTGATGGCTCACGCCTGTGAGCACTTTGGAAGGCTGAGGTGGGTGGATCACAAGGTCGGGAGTTTGAGACCAGCCTGACCAACATAGTGAAACCCCATATCTACTAAAAATACAAAAAAATTAGCTGGGCATGGTGGTGCACACCTATAATCCCAGCTACTCAGGAGGCTGAGGCAGGAGAATTGCTTGAACCTGGGAGGTGGAAGTTGCAGTGAGCCGAGATCACACCACTGCACTCCAGCCTAGGGAACAGAGAAGACTCTGTCTCAAAAACAAAACAAAACAAAAAGAATGGATTCTTCCCTAGAGCTTCCAGAAAGAAATGCAGCCATCTAATACCTAAATTTTAGTTCAGTGAGACCTCTACTGGACTTCTGACCTCAGAACTGAAAGATAATACATTTATGTTGTTTTAAACTACTGTGTTTATGGTTAATTTATTATGGCAGCAACAGAGAACTCATAAAGGTATTGACTTCCTTGTAAAATTGAGGGTTTTAGTTCTTCCACATTATGTATTGTATCCTCTCCTGCATACATGATGGTTATATCACAATTTTTAGTTAATTTTATATTCTGTGTTTTTCATATTATTATAATATTTTAAAGAGTATTCACACCTGAACCAAGAAATGTGTGATTGTTACATTTCCTTTTGCATACAACTAATTCCTTATCAAACTTCACCCTCCCAATCTTTTCTGGCATTAGTAATGGCTTAATTTGCTGAGTTTTAACTGAACATATATGGCTTGGTCTTCTAACACCTGACAATAGCACTACAAAATGGGAAGATTTTTCTTCACAACAAAAGTATCTGAGGTCTGGAATTACAATAATACCCTAAGGGCAGAGACAGTAGAGCTGACAAACCAGAGACAGTTGAGGTACTGCATCTTCTTGTTGGCGTTTGTCATTCTAACCTACAACATGGTAATCACAGCAATGGACCTAAAGTTCTAGGCAAGTGAATTGCCTACAAAAAAAAGAACAGCCTTCAAATATTGGCATATAAATATGGCATTCAAATATTTAAAAAGTAGACACTTTTAATAATGATAATTTTCTGTTCCATAGATGCATATGCTGTTTTAATTATTCTAATATATAATTTTATGTTACCATGTATAACCATTCAAAATTTCCTTTGAAGCCAAATTCAAGTGACAATGAAGATTGCATAGGTAAAGACAACATTTGAAATGAAGAAAAATTGCCACATCTGTGGATCTTTTAAGCTGGAAAATATCACTCCAAATTAGACAATTATTATGGTCTCCCTATATGAGACCTCTTACTTGCTGGATCAAGTATTTAAACTTGGTCTTTTAAGATTCAACATAATAATACACTTGAGCTAGAGCATCATTTTAGTATTTAAAAAGTGTGAGTGGGATAACCACATTGGTGAAATAACTTCTCAGGAGACATAAAAGATAATCCATTCTGTTATTTTATGGCAATAAGTGAATAGAATAATCATTACAACTTCAAAAGTTAACTCGTTTTCCCTGTTGCTGAAAGGCTCATTTACACTTTCTCTGGTATGCAAAAAACAGTCAATTTTTCTTTATCCTTACCCCTTTTTTTAAACATTCAACATCTATGGTACCATTTTCATTCATCATCAGATTCATATTATTGAATATATCAGAATCGTCAGAAAATATTTATAGATTAGAAAGCGGGATCTCTGCATACTAGAATCTTCCAATCTTTTTATTGAATACTATTACACAAATCAAAATATCAAAGTAATAAACTATTAACATACAAATAATAGTCTTGCAAACATTTAAACCTGATTCAAAGACAGAATAATTGCATCAGCAAAGAGGCATGAAGGTGTAGAAGGTGATGATGCCTTTAGGAACAGATGAGTGTTCAGAAAATGGCTGGAGACTCAAAATGAGGCAAGGAATGAGGCTAGTAAATTAAGCAGGGACAGAACATAAAGGTTTTCAGACCATGCTAAAAAGTTGTGCTTTTATTTGGTAGTATTTGGGGATCCATTGAATTATGTTAGTACTACAATCAGATTTGCCTTTCAGAAAGATTGTTCTATTCGGGTAGCTTTGTGTTAGATGACTTGGAAGTAAGAATGAATGGAGGCAGGAAAGCCAACAATAAGGTGGTAGCAATAGGCCATGAAAAATTTGATGAGGATCTGAGCTAAGGTAGGAGATGGATTTAGAGAGAAAAGTAGTTTAGACAAACATTGTAGAATTAAAAATGATGAGATGTGGTGAGGTCAGCAATTTGTATTAAATTCAGTACACATATATGTAATCCAGTGCATCCAAATCAGTGTTTTCATTCTACATAATTTTCAGTTCAGATTTCTCTTTTTAATTCCTTATTCCAGTCAGGTGCACCTGTTTCATTTTCTATCTACGGTTCTAGCTTCCTCAAATTCTATCTGTGCCATAGCTACATTTTGGCTGAATATTTAGCCACCTGGAAAGCTTTTAAAAATACTTTTATTTTAAATTTTTTAAATTTTACTTTAGGTTCTGGGGTACATGGGCAGGTTATGCAGGGTTGTTGCATAGATGCGTACATAACCAGGTGGTTTACTGCCTCTATTCTCCCTTTGACTATGTCTGGCATTTTTCCCCATATTATCCCTCCCCACCCCCCGCTGTCCCTCCCCTAGGCCCCCCAACTGCCCCCAGTGTGTGATGCTCCTCTCCCTGAGTCCACGTGTTCTCATTGTTTAACATCCACCTCTGGGATTTTAATATAAGTGGTATGTGGTGTGACCTGGGCATTGGGATTTTTAAAAAGTCCTCAGGTAATTCAAAGTGCAGGCAAGACTGCCAAACACTGACACAAGTTATTGATTGTGATAGAAGCTGAGGACTGGCAAGAACTTATGCCTTTGGTTGTTAGGATTCTTCCAGCTCACTCATCACTTGCCAGAGATTTTAATAGTTCAGCTTAATTTCATTTATTATCTTACTTTGTCTGATCACTGGCTTTGACTTTTCCCTCAATTTCTGGTCGAACCCTCTGATAAGTCAGTTTTAGCTGCAAGAGTCAAAACAAATTCTGACTAATTGAGGCAGAAAATGAACTTATTTAAAAAATACTAGAATTTTCCAGGAGAACCAGAGAACCAAGTTTGAAGTCATGATCAATGTCCAAAATAATATACCATAACTGCCCTCTTGAAGATATAGTTATTGCTGTCACTATATGCAGAAACAATGGATTGCATAGCCAACACCATCAATGCTGGCCACTATATTATAGCTTGAAGTTATGGCCATTGCTACTCCTGGAAAATAGAGTAGTATTGTCTGCACATGGATAAATTTCCTATACACCTTGCTTCTTTGTCTATTAGTTGCAGAGTCCAGAGAGGGTGAAACTGATTGGAAAGGATGTGACCACACTCCAGCAGCAAAGGAGGCTGGGAAAGCAAATGCCTGGTATTTGCTTCTATAGTGTTAGGAAAACTCAGCGGTAGGCTTCATGTGTATGGAGTTTCCATATATGGAAAGGAATTTCAGGTCCCTTATGAAATGGTAAAAAGATGATGAATAGTTATTACTACCCTTTTCTCCATTGCCTGGGTATTCCTGCTTGCCTAATTTCTTCACAACTATTTTCTTAAAAGTTAGCAGCATAAATAGGCATTTCTTCATTCCTTCATTCATTCAATACTTATTTGGTATCTATTACATGTGCTTACCACTCCCTTTGTTGGCCCTACCATAACCTATATAGGCTATGATTATAATCCCTATAACTCTTCATGAATTTTGTTTATATGGAGGGAGGTGTCTTTCATCAAGGCTTCATATACTTAGCTCTATTGCAATGTTTTTGAATGAACCAGTAAATCATTGCACCAGGCTTTGGTTTAGGAACACTGATCCCTTGGTGTGCAAAGCTTGAACTCTTTTCTCAAGGACTTTAGTTTAGTCTTTTGTTACTATGGTTGATTGCCATTACTGGCCCTGATTCTTCACCCTTCACTATGTCCAATTTCTTTGTCACATGATTTTATTATACCTCCTACTAAAGGAATAGACTATGTTTCCTTTTCCCATTTAACTTTGTACTTAACTATGTGACTTACTTTGGACAATGTCATGGGGGCAGTCATGATGGATCTGAGCTTAAACCTTAAGACATCATACATATTTCCATTTGATGTCCTGTACTCTGTCATTGCTATAAGAATTATGTGCCCCCGGTTAACTCACTGGTACAGATAGGATAAAAGATAATTGGAGCAGAGTCACCTCGGTGGAATGTAGATTTCTAAGTTTTAGGGCAGTTTTTTATGATAAGCCACTCTAAAACTCAAAAACGTTGTAGCTAATCTGACTGATGCATTTGATAATAATGAACTAACAGAGAACTTTGAGAATAGGGGGCATCACTATTTTTTATACCCTTGTAGAAGTGCAAAGTGATGGCCAGTGCTAATATATTAAGCTAATGGTCTATAGAAAGTCTTTAGGTGGATGCTTTGGTCCCTAAATGTTGTTATAGAAATTTGAATATAATTACCTAAGAAAAAATGATCTGAGAAATAGTAAAGACTGAAGGTAGAAAAAGGCAGAAAAAGCCCCTTATGGAGAAAAACGTCCCCAATTAAAGGCAGAAAATGTCCCAAATTATGGCAGATCATCGTCATCATAATCATTACTAATATCCTCTGCTATTTGAATACTTACTATGTTCCCACAATAGCATTATCATCTCCACTTTCCAGATGAGGACACTGAGGCTAAGTGATGTTAAAGAATTTTCCCAAGATTACACAGCTATTAGTTAGCAGAATCAAGATTTTTCTCCAGGACTATGAAACCCCATTGTCTAAACTCTAACTATGCATTTGATACTTCAACCAGGGAAAAATGCTAATCCATAATAAAACAATAATGCTTATATGTATATGGTACATTATGAAGGGTCTGCACAGATATCATTGGTTTGCACATTTTATTTGTGAAATGAAAACTATCACGTATGTGGTCATTTTAAAGACAAAACACAAAGTTCTGAGAAATTATATGATTGTGGCCAAAGATCAAATTACTGGTAAGTATTGACACTGGTTACAAACCCACAAAAATGGGAAATACATATCCTAGTGCCAATAAACATTTGCCAAAAAAAAAAAAAAAAAACCACCTTCGACAAACAATTGAGGACATAGTTTAAATAAGTGAAAATCCCTGGAAAGTTGGTTAAAATATCTGAAGGAAAAGATAGTCTAATAGAAACAATTAAGCCAAACGATTGAGTCGTTCATTCCTGTTGAAGATTTTAGTTCACTTTTCCTATTCTGCTAATGTGCAAAAAGAACAATCCTAAACATATTCTCTTGAACTTTCAGGATACATCCTAAGTTAGTTATTTTTTTCTCGTATTTGATTTCTAATTATTCACCTCTACTTCATTTCAATTTTATTTAATAAAGGATTATTATTATTATAGTACTCTGTAAATCATTGTAGGTCATCACTATGTATTTTATTTTGACTTTGTTTCCCCCTCAAAAATATTGTTGCATAATACCATTTATAAAGACAACATGTTAGCAGGTTACAACAGTAACATGTGCATTTCTCTTTTTGAACATTATAATGCAAATGTTCTGTTTTTTAAAATAAAGGCTCATGCTTTGATGGGTATTCCATTTTGCATTTATCTCTTTCAACTTTTCTAAAATGGAAATAAAATTGTCAATCAAAACAACAATATCGGAACTGTATTATAGGCAAAGAATTTGCAAAGGCAGAAACATTAACAGAAGGACACAAGGAAAAGACTATTATTGTATTTTTAAAAAGAATAAGTCACTAGTGACATTATCTATTCCTTGAAATCCAGGCATTATTATATTAGCTGTTTCACAAATCTCCCCTCACATAAAGTCATCTGGAAATAGAAGTCTTTCCTTTATTGCCATTAGTGAAATTTAATGGGGAGAGAACTGACCCAAGAACCAAAAGACATAGATTTAAATTTGGGTGTAGAACTCATATCATTAATGAGATCTTGGGCAATCTTTTCCATTTGTCAGTGCAACTGAACCTCAAACTTTTGGTATGTAAACACATTTTGGATCACATAAATCATTTCTTAAAACATTTGAATACCAAAGTATCCACCATTTAAATTGAATTTCCCCAGAAACTGACCCTAAGACAAAATTTCAAGTGCAAGCGTTACATTTGGGATGTCATCTCAGGAAACATTGGTAGAGGAGTGTGCAAGTAAGAGGAGAAGGAGAAGGAGAAAGCCATGATGGGGTTTAATCAGGGAAGTTAGCACTGTGGGAAACTGGATCTCAATCTACCTTCGGGACTCCAGTGGCTAATATAAGAACATACCTCAGAGTTATCACAGCTGAGGTGTGAGGAAGTTGCAGTATTGAGCTACCGACTCCTCTATTCTCGGGTGAAGGGTTGCTTCCGAGGCCATAAACTCTATGGCACTTCTGGCTTGCTGTTGGCAGGTCAAGCACTTCCATGACCAAACAGTTTTTAGGTAGAACCATGGTTTTTGCAGTAAACAAGACTTTGATGATGTGTGCAGGTGGGAGCTGAGGTAATGAGAGCAGGCACACATAAGGTGTGCTACATCTTCCAACCAAGATTTTTACTAAGAGTAGAGTGGACATTAGTCACTTATCATATTTTTATTGTACAGGATCTGAATCATCCTCCTATGTTTGAGAAATTCCTAGCATGCAGGTTTTAGAAAAGAGCACAGCAGACCCTTTTAAATGCTAGAAGAGCTTACTTCTAGCATGTAAGCTGAAAAGGCAAGATGCTTATTTTCCAAGCTTCCCTCATAGTTAGGACTCTACCAATCAGATGCTCCTGCTTCAGATGTTGAATCTGGAGCAAGTGACACAAAGAAGCTGATGTAATGGAAAACTAAATTTTTTGGCATTGCCTGGCAATGGCAACAGCAGTCAGTCTCCAGAACTGCTGTGGCAATAGAGAGGAGTCAGTGGTGCTGCCTACTGTTTGACATTTCTAGTAGCAGTTGTGCTGGCTACTGAGTACAGCGCTTGGTGGTGGCCATAGTAGTGTCTTCACCAAACACTTCCTTAGCCTCCCTTAGCAATGCTCATTTTCTATGCCCTGGTCTTGTCTTCCTGGTGATTCTGTGAATGAATACTGACTTGCCAATACTCTTGCTATTTGCTAAAATTATCAAGGGTCAGTTTCTATTGCTCACAATTCAAAATCTTAACTAATACAACCGGTCTGGGGTATAACTCAGGAACTGCTATTTTTAACAGCCTCTCAAAGTGATTCTTTTTTTTTTTTTTGAGACAGAATCTCGCCCAGGTTGGAGTGCAGTGGCATGATCTCTGCTCACTTTGACCTCCACCTCCTGGTTCAAGCAATTCTCCTCCCTCAGTCTCTCTAGTAGCTGGGATTACAGGTGCCCACCACCACGCCCAGCTGATTTTTGTATTTTTAGTAGAGACAAGGTTTCACTATGTTGGCCAAGCTGGTCTCGAACTCCTGACCTCAGGTGATGCACCCCACCTTGGCCTCCCAAAGTGTTAGAATTACGGGCATGAGCCACCTGTAATATCAGGCCTCAAAGTGATTCTAATGCAAACTTTGAGGACCACTGCTCTGACTTCTGTTTCCTCAAAGGGAAAATAAGTATATCAACATATGCTTAGTATAGCACTTGTGATGTTGAGATAAACTAATTACCAGAGAGGAGTTTCAAAAGCATAAGTAAGATGATTTCACAATTGAAGGCATCAACTAAATGATTTGAAATTTTTTGCCCAAAATGAATTCCAACTACCTTGCAAAGAAATCTATTTAAATATTGCTATCTTATACCTAGCCATCCCTGTCCTCAAATCCCTCTATTCCCCATATTTGGAGCCAATGAACTTGTGGTAGATTGAATACAAAAATGACTACAATTCTTTATTCCTCCCTGTGTCCAGGTCCTTTATAATGTGACTTTGTAGGTCCTATCATTCAGTGGAAAAATCTAGTTCTCCACCCTTTGCTCTAGACTGGCTTTGGAACTTTCTTGGGCTGGTAGAACTTGGTGAAAATGAGAGTGAGCCAGTTTTGAGCCTAATCCTCAAGAGATTTTGTGTATTTCCACTCTTTCTTGGAATCCTATTAGCTAATATGCAAACAAGCACAAGCTAGACTACTGGAGGAGAAGAGACCACCCAGATGGGAGAGTTTACATGCCCGAACCAATAGCCAGCCAACTGACCTTCAAAAGCAAAGATGCCCAGCTGACCTAGGCTAAATTGCTGACCCACAGAATCTTGAGTTTCACCTATTAAATAATTGTTTCTTTAAGTCACTATATTTTGGGATGGCTTATTGTGCAATAATAGATAACTGATATGGTTTCCCAAATACTTTTTGGATTCTATTCAGGCTATGAAACCACTCAGGCCCACAGGAGTGTTGATTAGGAAAATTATGGGCATGGTTCAGGTACTCAACATCGTGTAGTACATATATATGGTGACCTTGCTGCTATCTAACTTTGGTTTACACCGTTATTTGCAGTTTTGGGTTCCTGACTTACCATTCTCTGCCTGAGTAAGTTCTCTGCTCCACACCCCATCATATATTCATAATTAGGTTTTTGCTAGAGATGTCCCAAACATCTTGCAAAATAGCAAAGGGTCAACTTTTAAAATAAGCATTTGTCTAAAGCTGATTATGTCACTGTCACTGTATTAACTTCTGGGAAAATTTAGAATTTTATCATTAAAAATTTAGTGGTTAGATTTTACATGTTCAATGTAATGCAATGTAACAAAGTAATTATTAATCAATAATGATAATATCAATATTTATATGGTAATATAGTACAAGAGCAATAATTTGCTTAGCATTGGTTTGTTCTCATTATACTAAATAGTCTCTCAGTTTTTACTGAAGTTGGTAGAGAAACAGAAAAATTTTTGGATAGCTTTGTCAATGTAAGGTACTGATGGTGATGTTGCCACCAAATTATTATCCTTTCCTTCCTCTCTAATACTGAATTGTTAAAGTAAAGACTTATCTCTTGTTTAACTCCTAGTCTTGATGGTTGGCTGATAGTGATAATGCAGATGCATTAAAGAAATTCCACAAATGGAAATGTTATACACTCCTCAAAGAAGAAACTTTCTGAATATTTTTAGAAGCAAAAATACAATTGATGTCCCATTATACTGTTTATTTCTAAAACTTTTCATGCATTTGCTACTTAAAACAAGAACTTGAAAAAATGTTATTTCTAAATCTTGAGTCTGGAATGGGGAAAAATAATTAGCTTTGGAACTAAGTTATTGGCTTTCAAGGTAAAATCTTCCCTGAGTTTCCAACTGCATTTCAGCTTTCATTGCCTGGATACACTCCTAGAATTTTGACTGGAAAGGAATGATAGAAATGTCTCTCCATCATCTATTGTATAAGAAACACTTCGATTCTCCAGGCACAATGTTATTTTTTCAACAAGTTCAAGCAAATTTACGACTTTCTCTACATGCAATCATCAGTTGTTATTAAGTTCTACAATGCTATTATTATCTACCAAGTATGGTATAAAAGCTTTCTTGTATTTAAGCTGCCTTTTTAAGTGTGTAGCAGTGCTTCTTCCATCATGCTTGGACATCTTGTAAAACACATGGTAAGGCAGTTCTAAAATAGCTTGCATCTCTATATAAAATTACATTCCAAAATCTCTTGTATGACATGAAGTCTGTCTCTTGCTGAAGAATGACAAAAGTGTCTCACTACTTTTCTGCTGTTCTATAATTTTTTTTCTGAATGCACAACCAAAAAGAGTGGACAAAACATTGTATGATTGTGGATCCTAGTATAACTTTCAATATGTTTGTTAGATTTTAAAAAACAATTATAATTTTATTCCATAATTTTCCATTTTATAGCTTATCAACCAGCTGTGGTATGTTAATGGTTACGTAAAACCTAGAAATCCCTTGGTAAGCAACTAAAGCAGAAAAGCAATTAAATTCACATTGATCCACCAAGTAGTTAAACTTTAAAGAAACTTCTTCTAATTTCTGAATTATCAGTTATCTAATTTACAAGATACAGAGGTCATATATTCGATAATATCACAAGACTTTTTCTGGATAGCAGAATCTAAATCAGGAAACTTTTTTTTCAGTAATATATTTCTAGACAAAACTTGGTACCTAGGATTTTTAAAATGTCAAAATTGAGGGAACCCAAGATTCCTTTCTCTTAAGTCCATAAAAATGATTGACATTCTATAGAGATAATTTAAATAGGATTTTTGTTTTAAAGTTTTGGGCTCTGAAAACTAAAGCTCTAAGGAATTTTCTTCTCAAATATATTATTTTAAAGTCTCTTATTTTGAAGTTTGATGATAAGAACAAAATGAGATCGAGATATCTCTTTTTTCTCTAACATTTATTCTTTGTATTCTTTACATCCTTTATTATATCAGGATCAAAAGTTATTTGTTAAGTTAATTTATAGTCTGTCTTTTAGTTTTTTTCTGCTTATGATGGTTTAAGGTGGCAAAATTGACATTCAACTTTTATTTTTTAATTAAAAAAAATATTTTTCTTCGTGATTCAACTTGAGACGTTTGCCTTTTAAATCATACTTCCAAGATGTGGTGAATTATCAATAAGGCTTTTTTTTTTTAAAGCTTTGCCTAAATGAAAGTAAGTAGCTACATTTTAAATTCTTAAGCTTTAAGTTCTTAAAAGGTTATTTTATTTGATGTTATAATTGTTCATACACCAAACAAATCTGCTAATTAGAATTAATATGTAATCTAATCTCTTTTTTCAGTCTTTTATTGTTCACATTGTATAATTATTAGACAAAAAAGAAAATGTGTTCTTTCTAACGTTACTTTCCTCATGCATTTTCATAATATTTCTAATAACTGTCAACCTTTTCCCTTATTCATTTAACTCTGAAAATTCTTAATAACTGTTCTATACATAAAAATTAATGGCTTTCATGGTCATGATTAGTTATTATAGCATTTTACTTCTGCAATAAAAATACACATTTATATTACAATTGACTGTTAGAATTTCAACAAATAAAGCAGACAACAAGATTTTAACTTCATGCTACACTCAAAATGCTTATTTATATTTGAAAGTGAATATCAAGAAATTAACTATAATCCCAATATTCTAACTTACTGTTATTGAGCTATTATTTGTATAACCATTGTTATAACACTAAGTATATATAATGGCAACCTAGGTAATTGCACAATCTTTCATGTGATGTTAAAGTAGGCAAGAGGCTATTTAGCCTTCCAACAGCTGCAGCCAAAGCCCAAGTTGAAAACCAGATTTTGGCTGAATTCCCAGGTCAAAGGCAAACTTTCATACCACCTTGCTTTGTGTATTTAAAGCTTCAATCTCAAAGAGTAATTTTAGGCACATTATAAGATTTACTTAAAGGTATTTATGTGCATATAATGGATCTCTTTCTACCTGGAAGCAAAACATTAGGTTATATGTTCAGAGGTTTTGAAAGGTTGAACTTGAAATTTGAAAATTCTAAGTCCTTCTTTGTTGGCTACATGCTAAAGAATGCATAGCAGGCAGTCCCCAAATATGGTTACCCGCAATTAGCAATTACTCCTCAATATTCATATGCATATGCCTGCTGCTCCCACTTCTCCCATTAAAAAGTAAAGTCTATTTCCCTCTCCCTTGAATGTAGGCTAGCCAATGACTTTCCCAGTTTCAAGCCTAGACCTTCAGGGACGGATTTCACCTTTGCTGTCTTGAAATCTGGATGTCATGCTATAAGAAAGTCTACGCTAGCCTGCTGGAGAAAGAAGATATGTAGAAAGGCCCTAGAGAATGAGGAGGATAAGCTGCCACACAGAGAGAAGACATATTGGGTAGAAATTAAAGACTTAAACATAAGACCTAACACCATAAAAACCCTAGAAGAAAATCTAGGCAAAACCATTCAGGACATAGGCGTAGGCAAGGACTTCATGACCAAAACAGCAAAAGCATTGGCAACAAAAGCCAAAATAGACAAATGGGACCTAATCAAACTCCACAGCTTCTGCACAGCAAAAGAAACAGTCATTAGAGTG